>OU343223.1:2010850-2100191 GCA_910596185.1 Chrysanthemum makinoi | reverse complement strand
AGGAATAAGACTACAAATCAGAAACCTAGAGAGCACAAACCAGTTTGGACTAATTCAAATAGGGTTAATCACAGAAACTTCACACCAGTTCATAGATACCCACATCGAGAAGATCTTCAAGATCTCACAGTACTTTCCAAAGTACTGCTCAGAGACAAGGTACTGATAACACTGCTTGGAATAGAAATTCTAGGAGATCTCACTATCAACCTAGAAAGTATCACAATTCTTATAGGGGCTCTAGATCACAGGAACCACCTGTTAAAACTGAATGGGTAAAAAGGGAAAGTACTGGTAAGGGACAAACAGTACGTTCAACAAAAAGTGAATCAGATGTTTGTGTTTTACAAGAAAATGCTAATAAACTGGTGAAAGAGATTTATGTTGAAAAACCAGAAAGTTTTGAAAATCCACATGCTAAAAATCAAAAGATAATTTTGGATCATCATTTGAAAGATAGTGGAAATTACATACTCAAAGAATTTGAGTTTGTAACTCCACAAGGGGAACACAAGTCAGTAATGGCTTGGGTTCCTAAAAGTTTCTAACTCTTTTCTTTGTGTGCAGGGCAACCCAGAAGAGGAGCTTAAAGATCATCTTATTGTGGATAGTGGTTGCTCTGGAAGTATGACAGGCGATAAAGAGATCCTGTCTAATTTTAGAAATATTAGTGGAGGAAAAGTTGCATTTGGGAATGATCCCAATGGAGGAAGGATTACTGGGAAAGGAACAATTAAAGCTGGAAGAATTGATTTTGAGAATGTCAGATATGTGAAGGAGCTTAAGTTCAACTTGTTGTCGGTCTCTCAAATTTGTGATAAAAAGCATCCTGTGTTATTCACTGACACAGAATGTCTCATCCTTTCTTCTGATTTCAAACCTGTTGATGATAACTTGGTAGTACTTAGAGTACCAAGGACAAATGATGTGTATAGTTTAGACATGAAGAGTCTACATTCTTATGGAAGAGCCACATGTTTGGTGGCTAAAGCAACATCTAAAGAGGCACATCAATGGCATAGAAGATTGGGCCATGTTAATTTCAAGAACATCAACAAACTGGTCAAAGGAAATTTAGTAAGAGGTTTACCTTCAAAGTCTTACAAGAATGATCAATCATGTTTGGCATGCAAGAAGGGTAAACAACACAAAGCTTCCTGTAAGAAGCTTGAGGAAAGAATTATTAGAGAACCATTGGAGCTATTACATATGGATTTATTTGGACCTGTCTCTGTGGCAAGTTTAAATAAGAAAAAGTACTGTCTGGTTGTTACTGATGATTGTAGTAGATTCAGTTGGGTTTTCTTTTTGGGATTTAAAGATGATACCTTTGATGCTATTCAGACTCTAATTATAGCACTTGAAAACCAATTGAGACTCAAGGTTAGAGGTATTAGATGTGACAATGGAACTGAATTCAAGAACAAGCCTATGGATGACTTTTGTGCAAATAAAGGCATAAAGAGGGAGTTTAGTATTGCTAGAACACCACAAAAAAATGGTGTTGCAGAGAGGAAGAATAGGACCTTGATTGAAGCTGCAAGGACAATGTTAGCAGATTCCCATCTCCCTATTCAATTTTGGGCAGTAGTGTAAGTACTCGCATGCTATGTACTTAACAGTGGTCTCTGTCACCAAACCACAGATGAAGACACCCTATGAATTGCTGATGGGAAATAAACCCAACATTCATTTTATGAAGCCTTTTGGATGCCCTCTTACTATTTTGAACACCATTGATAATCTGGGAAAGTTTGATGGCAAGTCAAGAAGGTTACTTATTGGGATATTGCACTAACAAAGTGGCTTTAGAGTATACAACAGAGTTACTAAGAAGATTCAAGATTGTCTTCATGTTGAGTTTTTAGAAGATCAAGATAATGAGAAAGGAAAAGGTCCTGATTGGATGTTTGATCTTGAGATTTTATCTCCTTCGATGAATTATGTTCCTGTTAGAGAAGAAAATCAACCTTTGCACACTGAAGAAGATATTCAATATGTTGTACATGATGTTCATATTAGACCGATGCTGCCGCCTCGATAAAGATCCCGTGAGTCCAAAACAAAGTACTGATGTTCCTAAGCAAAGTACTGATTCTCCAAAACAAAGTACTGTTGCACCACAATCCTCATTAACTGCAGAGGATCAATCTATTCAAGAGGAACTTAATCAGATGCTTCTTCAAGATGTTTTAACACATTCTTACACTGATGAACAAAGGAGAGCTTATGAAGAGGCAAAGAAGAAGAATAAGACTGCAGAGTACTCTCACAGTACTTTGGACAGTACTTTCGACCAAAGTACTGCTGCACCTGTTGACAGTACTTTAGTTGATTTGGATGATCCTACCATGCCTGGGTTAGAAGAAACTGATGATGAGCTTGAAGATGAAGGTATTTTCACAGACTCCAATGAAGGTGCTGATTATACTAACTTGGATGATACATATGCAGTTCCACAGTCTCCAATCTTACGAATTCATAAGAATCATCCAGCTGATCAAATCATTGGTCCTTCTACTTCTGGAGTTATTACAAGACACAAAGCTAAGGGTCTCTCTAAACCTCACAATGCTTTACTTAGCTTTGTGTATAAACAAAACAGGCTGAATCATAAGGACCATCAAACCTGCTTATTTACTTGTTTCATCTCTCAAGAGGAACCCAAGAATATTGCTCAAGCTTTGACTAAAGAAAGCTGGGTTGAAGCTATGCAAGAAGAACTTCTTCAATTTAAACTTCAAGAAGTTTGGGTTTTATGTGATCTTCCAGATGGTAAGAGAGTTATTGGAACCGTGTGGGTTTTAGAGTTAAAAGGGATGAAAGAGGCAATGTTATCAAAAACAAGGCAAGGTTAGTTGCTCAGGTTATAGACAGGAGGAAGGGGTAGATTATGATGAGGTATTTGCTCCTGTGGCAAGGATTGAAGCAATTAGAATCTTTCTTGCTTTTGCTTCTTATATGGGTTTTCGTGTCTATCGATGGATGTCAAGAGTGCCTTCTTTATGGCACTATTACGAAGAGGTGTATGTGAAACAACCTCCGTGTTTTGAAGATCCTAAACATCCAAACAAAGTCTACAAGGTGGTTAAGGCTCTTTATGGTCTTCATCAGGCACCTAGAGCTTGGTATGAAAGGCTCTCTACATTCTTATTACAACATGGATACAGGAGAGGAGCTATTGACAAGACTTTGTTTATCAAGAGAGACAAGAAGGATATCATGTTAGTTCAAGTTTATGTGGATGATATCATCTTTGGAGCTACCAAACAGTCTATGGTTAAGGAGTTTGAGCATGATGCGAAGGAATTTCAAATGAGTTCAATGGGAGAGTTGACATTCTTTTTAGGACTTCAGGTTAAGCAGTCCAAGGAATGAATTTTCATTAGCCAAGACTAGTATGTTGCAGACATACTTAAGAAGTTTAATTTTGATGATATGAAGGCTGTTACTACACCTATTAAATCAATTAATTAATTGGGCAAAGATGAAGATGGACAACCAGTTGAAGTCAAGTTATACAGATCTATGATTGGCTCTCTTATGTATCTTATCGCATCAAGGCCCGATATCATGTTTGCAGTTTGTCTATGTGCAAGATATCAAGTCTCACCAAATATCTCTCACATGAATGCAAAGAAAGAGAATTTTCTGTTATTTGAAACAACAACCTAAGTTGGGGTTGTGGTATCCTAAAGAGTCACCTTTTCACTTAGAAGCTTTGTCAGATAGTGACTATGGCGCAGTGATAATTATGATAGAAGATCCACAACTGGTGGATGCCAATATCTTGGAAGAAGATTAGTCTCCTGGCAATGCAAGAAGCAGTACAATTGCAGAACATCATCATGAAGCTGAATATGTAGCTGCCGCAAGTTGTTGTGGTCAAGTTTTGTGGATGCAGAATCAACTCTTGGACTACGGGTTCAATTTCAAAAATACTCCTATCAATATTGATAATGAGAGTACAATTTGTATTGTGAAGAATCCTGTCTATCATTCCAAGACAAAGCATATTCAGATTAGGCATCACTTTATCAGAGATTGCTATGAGCATAGGCTCATTAATGTGGTTAAAGTTCACACGGATGACAATGTAGCTGATTTACTCACAAAAGGTTTTGATGTGTCACGATTCAATCACTTGGTTGTGAGCATTGGAATGATTAACTACTAAGCTATGTTTAAGGGGAGGACTATAAGGTGTTAGGAATAGTCCTGTGTATTGCTTGAGGGGAGGATGCTTGTTTATACTTAGTTTATATAAAGGTATTTGGCAAAGTAATCTTTTCCGAAAGTACCGCTGGGAAAGTAACGCTTGGGAAAGTACTGCTTATGTGGAAAGTACTGTTTGTCGTATTAAAGTACTGTTCCAACGGTAATATTGAAGGGTAATTAAAGCTAACGGTTATTTTATTTTGGGCAGTGATTTTTCAAATCCTACCTATAAATAACTACTTTCCGATTTTCCCTCTTACATTATTCTTTACATCTTTTCCATACTTATCTCCCAATAACCATCTCTCTATTATTTGATACAATCTTTATTGTGCTCACTTATTTCAACAATGGCGAATCGTTTAACTGTTTCCAAGCACAATATGGTGGCTAATTTGGACAAGACCGAGGCGAATGTGGCGTTTTATGATATCATTGATTATCTTACTGGGTCGCCTATTAGTTATGCTCTTTTAGTTGAGCCGGATATTATTGAACCATGGATTCAAGAATTTTGGGCTAATGCAAGAGATAATATGGAGGAGTATGAATACTATATTAGATCAACAGTTGCTGGACGGACTATCAAGATTACTGAAGCCTCTATTCGAGAAGATTTATTATTTGGAGATGAAGATGGGGCTATTAGATTTGATAAGCAACTGATTTGGGATACTTTTAGAAATCTTGGCTATGAAGGATCATTGACTGAACAAACATTCAAGAAAGCATTATTCTGTCCTCAATGGAAGTTCTTGATTCATGTATTGCTCCATTGCATAAGTTCTAAAAGCACTTCTTGGGAGCGGTTTGGGTCGAATATAGCATCTGCAGTGGTTGGTTTAGCTACTGACAGAATGTTTAATTTTTCAAGGCTTATTTTGGATGGGATGCTATCACATATATCCTCTGGGTCAAAATGGTTGATGTACCCAAGGTTTGTACAGGTTTTCTTAAATAAGCAATTGGCTGATATTCCAAAACCGCGCTTTGTTACCTGTTATTGTGCAACAAGCCAAAATCTATACATTCATGGCTAGGCGCAGTGATTTGTTCAGAGGTGGAGATATTTCATTAACTACTACAATGATGGAAGTTGTTCAAGCTATACGTGATGAAGCCGAGAGGATGAAGAAAGTGAAGGTGCCGATTCTGCACAAGGTATCTGCTTCACAAAGTGTGCCTCGCTAGCAAGGTACTCGCTTCTGCAAGTACTCGCTTCTATTGAAGGTACTGCATCTTTACAGGTAATCGCTTCTCCAAGTCCTGAGGTTCAAGCAGAGATTGAAAGAACACCTACTCCATCTCCTCAACATTCTATTCCTGTTTCAGAGGAACATTCACATCTTCACAGTGCTGATCATACTATACCTCGTGAAGGTTTGACTTTGGATAACTATGCTTTGACAAGGGAGCTAGTTAGGTTGAACAAGACTGTTGAGAGTCAAGCTAAGGCACTTCGGAAGTTGAGACGTCGGTATATCTGGTTAAGGAATTTTATTAAACCCTATATTCAAGGATTCAACTTATGGGTTAAAGAGGAAAACAAACGTCGTAAACAACTTCGAAAGGAGTTAAAACGAAAGAAGGTTCCTAAATCATCTTCTGTCAACTTGGGGAGGAATTTAGCAAAAGAAAATTTGAAAGAAGATGCTGCAAAGAAGAAAGAATCTAAGTAATCACAGTAAAAAAGATTATTTCAGATTCTGAGGAACAAGAAGAAGAAGTGCAAGTTCAAGGTACTGATGTTCAAGGTACTGAACATCAAAGTACTGATTTTCATGATACATCTAGGCAAGAAGCAATAACTCCAAGGGTATTGAATTTTGAAGAAGAAGCTGGTCCTTCTACATTTGTTATAGAAGAAGAGGAGGAAGCTACATTCATACCTATTCATTCTGCTAGTGATGATGAAGTAATTGCTACAATATTAGATTTGTCACAACCAAGAGGAGGAGTTACTATTAGAGATGTACAAGAAGAAGAACAACCAAGAGCTTCTCAACCAGCCATTGATCCTAAAGACAAAGGGAAAGGTATTCTGGTTGAAACTAAGAAAAAGAAACTCACTTTGGCAGAACTTAGAGCAATTGAAGTGGCTAGGAATGAAGCTGCAGCTAGAAAAGTTCAAGAAGAGTTAGATGCTAAAGATAGAGAAGAACAAGAAGCTCAAGAAGCTAAAGATAGAGAAGCAGCTCGAAAAGTTCAAGAAGAATTAGATGCTGAAGTTACTGAACCTTTACAGTCTCCTACACCTATTAGATATATGCCAAGAAGACCTAATTTAGCTAAGGATAGGAATGCTATGATGGCTTATTTAAAAGGTCGAGGATATAAAGGTTTACAGAAGCTAAACTATGTTGATATGAAAAGACTCTATGATGTCAAAAGGCTTATAAGAAAAGTGTTGCTGATATTAAAGACTTGAGAAGAAGCTTATTGATGGCTGAAAGGAAGAAGAGCTTAAAGAGGAAAAGAAAAACTGAAGTTACAGATGTTCAGTTTTCAAAGAAAGAAAAGGTTGAATTAAGATCTGAGACTAGTGATGAATTGAAGAATTATCTCAGAGTGGTGGATTTTGATTATACAAAGGAAGATGATGACATGAAGATGAACAGATCAAAGATCAATTTTTTCAAAGTTGAGAAATCTAAGAATGGAGATTACATGGTTTTTCATAAGGAAGATGAAAGTTTTAAAGTTTTCAAAAGGCTATGGGATTTACTGCATATTATAGATAGAGTAGACCTATTCTACTTATATCATGTTGTGAAGGCTTATTTTGAAGATAATCCATTTGAAGGGATTGGATTGGTTCTACATGGTGATCTTATAACTATATGGGAAACTGAAGAAGAAAGCATTGATGATATCTGGAAGAATCAAGAAAACTGGGAAATAGTTTGCTGGAGATTTTTTGAAGAATCTGGAGTTCATGTTTTGGAGCTAGAGAATGGAACAATGATTCACATGTTTGCAGAAAGAAGATATCCTCTTACAGTTGAGCTCATGAGAAGAATGCTAGAGCATGGATTGGAAGTAGAAGAGGCTAATGAAACTGCTTGCATGGTGATCAATTTGTTTATAAACTGGACTACCATTGCTGAGAATGATCTATAACTGGTATGAATTTTATTTGAATAAATACTTTTTGATATATCAGTGCTTTTATTCAAAGTACTGCTGATAAGACAGTACTTTCATCAAAGTACTGTTTATTTAACTAAACTAGTTAAATAACTTTTAGAAGAAACCTTTTTGCTAAGTAATAAATATTTTTGAAATAAAGGTTTGATAAATGGTTTTTGTGATGATAACATCAATAGGTTATCAATCCACCATGGTTACAAAAGGATTGACTAATCCATGAGCAAACGCCTCTGGTAAAGATATATCAAATCCGCTTTTAGTTGACAACTTGCTAATAAGTTGTATGGTAATCAACTCACCATATCCGTAATGTGAAGAGTTGGCTAGCCCACAAGAAAATGGCTTGTGGTAAAGGCTGTGGAAAACCATTATTGGTAATTAGTTCACCATTAGATAAAAGAACTAACTAGTCCGTAGGGTACAGCCTTTTGGTAAAGACAAATCAAATCTGTTGATAGCTAGTGGTTTGCTAAAAATCATATGGTTATCAATGTACCATGGTCTTACACACCAAAACATTTGGCTACTCCAGAGATAATGGCTTTGGTAAAGAGATCTAAATCCATTAAATTTTTCAATGATTCATTTTGAAAGTGATGAGAATAGTATGCAACTTAAACTGAATTAAATGTACAAATTGTCATATGTTGCTGTGTTGTTGAAAAGATGGAATTTGCTGGATGCTGCTGTAAAGAGAACAATTCTAAGAAATACTTTGACATGAACAGATGCTACAATGATACAATCTAAAAACTATGAAACAATCCGTTTTTAAAGATGAAGCTGTTAAAGATATATTCACAAAGGAACTTGAAGTCAAGCAAGTAGAATTCAAGTTAGGGGAGGATTGTTGGGATATGAAAGTGTTGAAGATATCAAAGTAATCAAGATATGAAAGTATGTAGTCTGAAAGTACTGGAAGAAGTCAAATAGTCTAAGTAACCGCTAAAGACAAAGTCAAAGTATGCAAGATGAAGTCAAAGTATCGCTAGAACAAAAGAACTGTTATATTCGCTTATGGAAAGAATTGTATTCTATGTTTAGATTACTTGTCATACAAGGTTATCAATTGTAAACCGACTAGATATCCTTGAGCCTATAAAAGGACTCCTAGATTGGCATTAGAGGTACGATTTCAGAAAAAGAGTTTTAGAGTTAACGAATTAGTGTTTTAGAGAAAAGTTCGATTATCTTAGAGTTGTATTAGAGTATCTGCATAATAAGCAGATTTAGAGTTTATATTAAAGTTTTTCTTCTTAGCTTTGTTAAGTAAATTCCGCGTACTTGATAAAGATTGCTCAGTGTTTCTTTGTTAATAACTTAGGATTTATCCGAGGTTATTAAACCTTAACAAGCTAGTTAAGTTAGTTTGATTAAAGTATATCGATCCAACACTTTAAGATACTGACGAGTATTAGTAGAAAGTTATTTTCTCACTTAGGCATGTTTGACGAGTATTAGTAGAAAGTTATTTTTTATATGGTTTGTGAGTTATGACATGACCGACTATTGCAATTTGTGGCACTTGATAGAATCGCGACAGAGAATCCAAATTAATAGCACGTCTTTTATAAACCGGAAATGATATACACTCTAACCGGCCATTAAGATCAGATGATCGGATCAAGACCGGAAGATCATACTTAAATGTTTAAAACTCCCATTCGTCTAGTAATTTGTATTCAAAGCTGATTGTATAACAAATTTATTAAAAAATTAGAGTTTTGAAAATTATAATAATACAAAAATGCAAGGCGTAAAGCTTTAAAATACCAAAATATGTAACCGGTGGTTAAGGACACTAGACCGTTCGATCTAAAAATTTGTATATTTTATCCTTATAAAACATTTATAATAATCCACATTTGCTTTGTTGTTTTACTTTAATAAAATTCATTAATTCATAATTTATTACTCCGAAGTTAGTTAACTTAAGGAAAATATGATCGAATCGGATTCAAATGTTACGATCTTATGTAAGATCGAGATCGTATTTAAGATCCTATTCCTTTTAAGATACTACCAAGGATTGACTCCTTTTGACTTAATGGGATTGTAAAATAGGAAGAGCTTAAGGAGATAGATCGAGATCTTTAACAACTAAGGTTTACTTAAATAAACGAGCATAAAGCCTTGTTCATTTACTTACATTTGTGAACGTGTGATAATATGCTCGTCAAAGTTCGTTAGTGTATGTTTATTTACGTTCATTTACGAATATATATGTTCTTGATATACTTGTAATTAAATAAGCATATTAAGACAAACAAACAAAACAAAAGGGAAATGCTATATAGGAGTTTAAATATTTTATGCCTTCTTTTTATGAATTTATTTACGTCTGTTTGTTTAACCTGTTACAAACATGATTATTGTGTCAACTAGGACCAACTTGGTTCAATCCAAACGTTAAGGGAGAGATTATGTGTGGTTCCATGGAAATCCTCTAGATGTTCTTCTTGAAAGTTTTCAGCATCAAATGTGTGATACCTGCATGTGTCAAGTGAATAAAACACAACCCTCCTGTTCTTGGTATGTAGTTGTGGAAAGAAAATCTTATTCTCCATTTTTGGTTCTTTGGCTTCAATACAGAAACTTGATGCGCCACAAATATAGATCGTGTGCTTACCTACACTATCTATTTTTTCCCATTTTTCTTCATATTCATTATGCTCGAATACCTCGACTTCTTCTCCATACTCGCCAACACTAACTAGTAAAGTATGTTGATCACAGTTCGTTATTAAATAACGTGATCTACAATAGCCTTCAGGAATCTCGGCTTCAACACGTTCCCAAGACTGACCTTTTTTCCCAATATTATTAATAAAAAAAAGTTCTCCTTGTTCACAAGAGACATAAAGATCGCGACCACAAAAACCTGAAGAAGAAACAGGTGATGGATTAATGTCAAAATGAAGTCCACGCCACGTTCGTTGCTGATTCACAAAGTGGATGTAAACACGCTTTGTTGTAAACCCAACAACTGTACAATCGAGGGAAGTTGGTGGTGCCGAAAAGCTTAAGCTTTCTATATCAGGCTCCGTTTCTGGAAGCTCCCGAAGGTCATTTGTGAAAGGGTTGAAGAAAACTAAGCAATTCAAGTCTCTCTTCCAAAACAATAACCAACCAAACCTTGAATAACATACTATGTCATGTTCGTCACTTAATACTTTGGAGTTTTTCATAAAATAGTTGTCGCCCAACAAAGGATCTGTGAAAGTGATAATGCCACTTCTTGTATCTACCACCATTAACCAAGGTGAAACAGGTGAATGTGTTTGTAATCTCATTGATAATGTTTTGTTGCTCCATTTGATCAAAGGTGCTGCTAAAAGGCATTGTTTGCATGTAGCACGGAAGTTAATGTATTCCACACCAACGCAAAGCTTCATGATCATCTCCATAAGATCAAACGGAACATTGAGGAGGTGTGAATTTTCAAATCCAACTCCACTATTTGAACCCGATCTTAAGAATATGCGATTGTTGTTTTCCGTCTCTTCTTTATAATCAACAATGCATTTGGCTTCTTCAAGATCATCTTCTAACCTGCATCAAACAACTTCCCTATAATATAATCCGTTTTTTATCCCTTTTTTGCATATAATACCAACATACCGTTCCATAAATCTGTTGTAGTCATTTAAAGATAGTTTGTGTCCCATTTGGGTCATTTTGTAAACAAAAACCACTAATAACATAATGGACTTTCGAAGATGATCATTTGTATACAATTAAAGTTGAATACATGTAAAGATACTGTTATCTTTACAAATATTTTGAAAACATATATGATACCGCTTACTAGACCGATCGACAACATCTTTTAATCACTCAAATGTACCGAAAATGAAAATAAACTGACAAAAATGGGACAATGAAAACGTATAATACGGTATTATTATGCATAATAGAGGATCATAATAAAACACATATGAGAAACAAACACAAAGTAACTGAAAGGCGATACCTGCATTCCCACATTAACACATGGCTTGTCGGCAGCATAGGAGAGGGTATACAAGATAGGGAGATTGTATTATCTTTGACATTGTATGAGTATATTGTTTTGCCCATTTCACCACGAATGTGTATAAAACCTCCCAACTCTGAGGCAACTACAGGCCTATAAGAAACCGAGTAATCAAGGGCAAGATCCATATAAAAAACAGCGTCTTTGAGGTCATCAATTGCTTTCCATGCTTCAAGACTCATGTCCAAATTTTTTTTATAATATGTTTTCCAGATTTCACTACTCATGTCCAAGTCGTCACTCCTCGTGTTTGAGTCTTCACTACCTGAGTCTTCACTACTTGAGTCGTCACACCTAATATTCATATTAGTTATGTCCCAGTCTTTGAAGCATAATTCCCTTTCTTCCCAATTAATACAAGTCATGTCAGATTTATACAAATACACATCAGCTGGTTTATTCTCTGTATGCTCAGCTTCCTCCCAAAAAGTCATCTCAATGTAGAACAGTTCGGTAGAAGATCCTTTCAAATACTGAATGTCTCTATCAGTACGATATATGTCTCTTTTGGTAGAAGGGCCATAAGGGCAATGGCCGAATATCATAAGATTTATCACAACTTCATTGTACTTAACAACAATGTCAAGATATATGATAACATCCATAGTACCATCGGTATTTAAGGCATATACTTTACCATTGCAACAAGTTAGACTATTTAGTAATTTACCATTTAAAGTTAGTCTCTTCAGCTGCTGGGCATACGACATTTCGGTCCATCTAAAATCCTCCCGTTTACTATCTACCGGACAAAATAAGAAGGTAGACTTATTGGTTCTTGTTAGCAAAAGAATTGAGCTCAGATCATCAGGAGGGGCTGACAAACAACACTGGCGGACAGACTCATACTCTCCATCTTCCAAAACCAAGGTGGGGAGACTTATGATCTTAGAAGTCACATGGTTCCAAAGAGACCATATATTGTTGTGTGGATGGTTGGAAAGAATTACCCAGCCATGAAAAAATCCCCGGATGTGTTTCCCAAGCAACTCAGGGATTCGACATTGATAATGAGGCAACTCGTTGTCTATGGTGCAGAAGAAGAACTGGTCTTGCTTTTCGTCGTCTTGTATGTTCTGGGCAATCAACCATGGATATTTGGAAGACAAGGGAGGGAATCGATCACTGGAAATTTGCTCCATCTAAACAACAATATTTAGAGGTTAATTTATTTATGCAAAACTATATGTCTAATTGAATTACATAATCCCAACACTCAAAAAGCTTAATGCTTTTAAAACTAATACACAAAGGAGTGGTTACAAAGCATTAAAACAGGAACATCTCGAAAAGCTTATTGCTTCTAAACTAAAAAAGACACAAAACAGAGCTCATATAAGCCAATTGAACAAGCTAAACACTGGAATTAAAGGCTATTGCTTTTTTACAAAGAACTGATTATCTAGCACTAATAAAACAGTCCAAAAACTCAAAAAAAGCTAATAAGCCAATTGAACAATCCAAAAACTCAAAAAAAGCTAATAAGCCAATAAAACAATCCAAAAACTCAAAAAAACTCAAAAAAACTAATAAGCCAATTGAACAATCCAAAAACTCAAAAAAGCTAATAAGCCAATAAAACAATCCAAAAACTCAAAAAAACTCAAAAAAACTAATAAGCCAATTGAGCAATCCAAAAACTCAAAAAAGCTAATAAGCCAATTGAGCAATCCAAAAACTCAGAAAAGCTAATAAGCCAATAAAACAATCCAAAAACTCAAAAAAAACTAATAAGCCAATTGAACAATGAAAAAACTCAAAAAAGCTAATAAGCCAATTGAGCAATCCAAAAACTCAAAAAAAGCTAATAAGCCAATTGAACAATCCAAAAACTCAAAAAAAAGCTAATAAGCCAATAAAACAATCCAAAAACTCAAAAAAACTCAAAAAAACTAATAAGCCAATTGAACAATCCAAAAACTCAAAAAAGCTAATAAGCCAATTGAGCAATCCAAAAACTCAAAAAAAGCTAATAAGCCAATTGAGCAATCCAAAAACTCAAAAAAACTATAAGCCAATTGAACAATCCAAAAACTCAAAAAAAGCTAATAAGCCAATTGAGCAATCCAAAAACTCAAAAAAGCTAATAAGCCAGTTGAACAATCCTAATAAGCCAATTGAGCAATCCAAAAACTCATAAAAACTAATAAGCCAATTAAACAATCCTAATAAGCCAATTGAGCAATCCAAAAACTCATAAAAACTAATAAGCCAATTAAACAATCCAAAACCTCAAAAAAGCTAATAAGCCAATTGAGCAATCCAAAAACTCAAAAAAAAAACTAATAAGCCAATTGAACAATCCAAAAACTTAAAAAAGCTAATAAGCCAATTGAGCAATCCAAAAACTCAAAAAAACTAATAAGCCAATTGAGCAATCCAAAAACTCATAAAAACTAATAAGCCAATTAAACAATCCAAAAACTCAGAAAAGCTAAAAAGCCAATTAAACAATCCAAAAACTCAAAAAAACTAATAAGCCAATTGAACAATCCAAAAACTCAAAAAAGCTAATAAGCCAATTGAACAATCCAAAAACTCAAAAAAGCTAATAAGCCAATTGAACAATCCAAAAACTCAAAAAAAAAGCTAATAAGCCAATAAAACAATCCAAAAACTCAAAAAAACTCAAAAAAACTAATAAGCCAATTGAACAATCCAAAAACTCAAAAAAGCTAATAAGCCAATTGAGCAATCCAAAAACTCAAAAAAAGCTAATAAGCCAATTGAGCAATCCAAAAACTCAAAAAAACTATAAGCCAATTGAACAATCCAAAAACTCAAAAAAAGCTAATAAGCCAATTGAGCAATCCAAAAACTCAAAAAAGCTAATAAGCCAGTTGAACAATCCTAATAAGCCAATTGAGCAATCCAAAAACTCATAAAAACTAATAAGCCAATTAAACAATCCTAATAAGCCAATTGAGCAATCCAAAAACTCAAAAAAAAACTAATAAGCCAATTGAACAATCCAAAAACTTAAAAAAGCTAATAAGCCAATTGAGCAATCCAAAAACTCAAAAAAAAAACTAATAAGC
Organism: Chrysanthemum makinoi; assembly: GCA_910596185.1. NCBI lineage: Eukaryota > Viridiplantae > Streptophyta > Magnoliopsida > Asterales > Asteraceae > Chrysanthemum > Chrysanthemum makinoi. The sequence goes on along the minus strand of OU343223.1, from coordinate 2,085,749 downwards.
CAATTGAACAATCCAAAAACTTAAAAAAGCTAATAAGCCAATTGAGCAATCCAAAAACTCAAAAAAGCTAATAAGCCAATTGAGCAATCCAAAAACTCATAAAAACTAATAAGCCAATTAAACAATCCAAAAACTCAGAAAAGCTAAAAAGCCAATTAAACAATCCAAAAACTCAAAACAGGAGTAATAAACTAAGAAAACAATTAACCTTAAAGGCATCATAATTGAAAACCAACCAAATCATACCTCAAAGAGCTTTATTAATCGCAAGTCGATTCTGAACCTCAATTATTTGAATCTGTATGATATCCGGGGATAATTTATAGAAAAGGTAAAGTTTGTATCGAATAAGGAGATAATGAATGAAACTGTATAGGAGTCGACAAACTTACATGGGCTTTAGCTAAGTTTAACTAAACCATGAATATAAGGAGATAATGAGTGAAACTGTCGGTCAACATGGGCTTTAGTTTAGTTTAGTTTAACTAAACATGAATCCAAAGTACATGTGCTCTTTCTTATTACATATTTGCCCCCCTTAAACTTTCTTTCGTATATATAGCTAGCTTCTTGTTTTGTTTCGAGCTCGATAACAATATACACCACCTTATATAACATCATCAAAGAATAAGCATTTACCACTTATCATGCAACTTTTAGGTTTTACGCATTATCAATTTATCATCATCTACACTCCTTCATTCCTTTCGTCTTCCCCATAGAAATATTATAAAGGCTTCGCTCCATTTACTTCAATGAATAATTGATTATATATACTCTAAGTGTAATCATTGAATGCATCGTGTACAATATTTTTAATGCATGTTTGAGTATGTATGAAATTATATTAATAAATAGATCACCAACATAAAATAATCGAAGGCTAGAGAGAAACATGCTCCGTTTGTCGCATGTTGTATAGGTTAATGCCAAATTTAGACATATAAATGGGTTCTATGTACAAGTTTCCAGATTTATATACTTTAGTTATATAAACTCTTTGCGCATTAATGAGTATGACTAATATATATATATATATATATATATATATATACAATTGCTTGCGATATCTTTTGTGAAACAATGATTCTTAACCTAATGAGAATCTCATTTTGTCGCAACACGTGGACAAAAAACACCATGTTCGTTATACATATGCACATATAGTCATATATATATATATGTATGTATATATATATATATATATATATATATATATATATATATATATATCATGTATATGTATAAGTCTTACATATTTTACTTTTGACTTCTCAACCTTAAAATAGAGGAGCTGGATGCTCTATATGGATGGTATTAGCAATTTAGCATAATATTACCCGCATGATGTACGTACTATATATAAATTAGACGATAATCAGTAGTATTATGAAGTTGTAATGATGGTGAGATTTACTTGAAATTAGGCGGGAGGTTGTGTAATATACACCAACTTGTCTCATGACCCGGCGATGAACGTTGTTTAATATTAGTAAATTTCATTGGTAGAGTTGGTATAGATGCAAGTTATATAAATGTTTCAATTACTTGTAATAAAATTTCGTTGAAACGAAGGACGTGAATGATTTTAATGGATTGATATATGATAGTGTGTTATGGTAAAAAATATTAGTGTATATCATATTTCATTGTATAAAAATTTTAAAACATTGAAGGTATATGTAAATGACAAAGTTAAATGTAACATTTTTAATGAAAATAAAAACCACATGAAAAGGAAATCCTAAATACTAAAATTGTTTACTAAACATTATAGTTATTAATAAAAGACAATTCAAATTTTGTGTAACATTTTTTTGTAAACAACGTTTGTTGTTTTATTTGTGTAGATACCATCGATGTCGCAACAAAGAACCTTCAAGCCTTCTTTTGTTTTAACTCTTGAAACCTCTACATACATACAGTTGTCTCAGGTGAAAAACCGCTTCTAAAAAAGTCCAACCTGTGACAGTGTTTGTCCTTGACTCTTGTTTATAGTCATTCCAAAACAAACTTGGATGGGGAATTGTCGTCTGTTGAGTTTAAAGGGCATTTTGTTGTCGGATGGGGTAATTATCATTCTTGGTATTGCACAAATAGCTCCGACATTGCCACCGGATATTATCTTTGTCTCTATAATATTCATACCCATTCGAAGGATTTGCATTCTAGTACCATTACACAAACCAGCTCTTTGATCAATGTTCCTCATACACATTACTGGAGCACCAACTTTAAGAGTAAGTTCGTGATGAGGAACACCCAACATTTTAATGGTATTTAAGAATTCCGTGTGTATGCATCTTCGATAAAGTTTGAATCGAATCACCGGTGATACATCGTCCTCGAACTATAGTAAACTTTTTCCTCGCCTTCAATTTTATCAAGCATATTTTTGTTGATTACGTCAACCATTTCGTGTGTTGGTGCTAATATTGCTCTTTCCCCGAAAGTATTCGATTCCACAAGTTGGATATAAGATCGTGGTATGTTTCACGAATTATTGAACCAACACGATCTTCAAACTGAATGAGCATGTCATCCGAATTCTACATCACCTCACCATCATTTTTCCACCTATCTTTCCATTGCCAATGCCAAGTATCCAATCGGCAAACTCTTTAATTTTCCTTTGTTTCGCCGGTTGTTCCTGGCAGACAAACGATATTAACAGCTAGTCTCATGACAAGACAATGTTCCCACAAATATGAAGAGTTGATGGATGCATGGACCACGTCTTGTCTGCTACCATTGGGAATCACTGGTAGTACTTGACGAAAATCACCTCCAAAAACAACCACCTTACCTGAAATTTGTACATCACAAAAAAGAGTTAAGAATCATTTATAGACAACGAACAAATATGAGTGCAAATATATGTTGTGAAATATCACCTCCAAAAACTTGGTCAGATGGTTGTGAAGGGTTTGATCTACATATATCGCGCATGGTTCTGTCGAATGCTTCAAAACAATGTTTGTGGACCATTGGTGCTTCGTCCCATATAATTAGACTTGTTTTATGTAATAAATCACCAAATCATCTGCCCCAAGACCGATAGAACACATGGACTCCTTAGTCACGTTAATGGGAATTGCAAATCTTGAATGTGCAATTCTTCCTCCATCCAAAAGGAGTGCTGCGATACCACTTGATGCAACATTAAGAACAATTTTGCCTTCCGAAATAAGACACGTGTCATTGTTTTGTATAGATATGTCTTACATGTAATTGTTTTTTACTCATGTATCATATACGATTGATGAACAAAAGTAATCATACATCTGGATTAATTTGAATTAAAAGGTAATGTAAGTAGTATATAGGACATATTTGTTACCTGCTCCACCATAATCATAAACAAAAACATGCCTCCCTTTTCATGCTGCACAACATCCAAAATAGTAGCGTAAATGCACTTTTTCTCATCCGTTAAAGTCCGTACATCTTAAGATGCAATGCGATAACTCGCCCCTATTGTATTTCATTTCATCGTTGACAAGTTTGTTGTAACCTTGCATCGTGATATTGTGCATCGTGGTAAGGCATGTTTTCAATTGTCTTTAACGATCTGTTGTTGCAAAGTAACATGTGCTCGATGTATGTAAGGCATATATTGTACCTTTGTTCATCAGTCAACTCCAACTATGTATACACCGGGATACTTAAGTTATACATAAATGGTAATGTTTGTGTATTCAAATTTGATAGTTATGAAAACACGATAACGATGACAAATATGTTAAAAATTGTTTCTGGATATGCAACCTATATACATTCACGCTCATCAACATAGTTATCAAGTTTTTAATACGTGTGTAAGTAATTAAATTGAAGCAGGTAAGCGTCTATGTACTTATTGATGCAACTATCAGGTTCCTGAACATGTATTTCGCAATTTCTATGCAAAATCATAAGTTAGAAAATGAGTGTTTGGGGTTGCTTAATCATTGTTGAAGTTAATTACACATGGTGAAATAATGACAAAAGCAGTGGGGCAAATCTATTAGTAGGTATTAAAAATGGTTTGTGAAGTTGTAGCACATAAGATAAGTAATCTTTGGAATTGGAAATGTATAAATATACCTGGATCATTATGTATACTACTCTTTCCATCAGACATCTTCACCAAAAGACGCCATGTTTTGTTCCAAACAAAATCGGACGCCGACATACTATCTCATGATGAGTGCTACAAATAAAGATCTTAGATAGTCTCCAATCCCCAGCCGCTTACTTCTATTAGACCATCAATATACTCTTTGTCATCCTGAACAAACCTCTTGCGGCAAGCTTCTATGAGTTGCGTGAAAGGACTCCGCCATAGGTCTTAAACTCTTCCCATTCTTGAACTCCGTGTATTTTGTTTAACAAGATACTAAGATAGTACATTTCTCCCCATGATGGAGGAACCTGATGTATGCGACCAATGGTATTTCCCTTCTGTCTAGGTTCCCATTCACAATCTTGTTTTTTCCATACATATTTGGATGGAAAATCTACATACAATAGTTTCTTGCTTCATCCTTCGGTTTTGTTATTACGCTCCATCCATTTTAAAAACTTTGATGTGTTGTTTGATTCCTTTTCTAGGACATAATCAATACTCTCTCTTGGATCAAAAAAGACAACATGCTCGCTTGGTAGGTGAAACGAAGCCTTTCAACCGATGGAGACCTGTGGTGTATATCAAATTGAAAAATCCTCCATGCAGCCTCACATGCGGATAGGTAACGACAATCGTAATAATATTTAATCTCGTCGACTTCTTCTTCATCCACAACGCAGAACTCGATCGTGACCTTTGTTTATATACTTGAAAAGGTACTTGATAGAACCAAACCGATTGCAGATTCAACGCTTATATGCCCGTATTGTTTCAACAAACTGGTTATACGGCACGACAAATCCATTGTCCAAATCAGTGCCACTTTTAGACACCTTTCTACCATTTTCGTGTCTCTTGTAAATAGCGCACTCCATGCTCATCGATAAAAGTCTCCTCATTAAATGATTTTGGAAACTTTTTTGTGCATTTACGATTGACCATACATGGATGATACCCCCGATGTTCAATACCGCAAGGACCGTGCATCATGTTCTCTCGTCACAAGTTGGTACAAAGTCGGGTCAAGATCCTTATCAGAATTTCAACGGATATACAATTGTCAACTGCTGTGGAGTACGAGTTTATCATTTGGTTCCAACCAAAGGCAAATATGACAATGGGGTAGTCCACGCTTCTCGAATTCATTGTGTACAATTTCAATTTCGCTAAATATATAAATAATATTAGTTTGAAACTCGTAATGATAATGTTATTAGTATGTTGATGTGTACAATAATAAATCTGAAATGAATTTTAAGTACCTCCTTTTACACGTCCAATGTGCGCTTTTGTTTAAAATCTTTCATCAACATGTCCAACTTCATTTTGAATACCCTTGTAGTCGATCCGGTCGATCTTCGATTTCAACCCTTTTTCTCCATATACCGCGTAATCTCAGCCGCTTGGGTTACACGTAAAAGTGATGAATAGATCCGGGTATCCGTATACCTTGCAAATGGACATAGCCTCAAGGTAGTTCTCAGAACATGTATCTTGGACTCCCAAGCAGGTGTGACGGGGAGGATAACTTTTTTCCCACAAAGAACACGCGGGTCCATTTGATGTAGTTGCCATGCTAGCCACTCTAGTATATGTTTCACACCGCAGCTCTTTTTGATTTTTTCTATAATAAGACATCCTTTCGGACTCCACCATAGTGTAACCATCTACCAAAAACTGCTGGAACAACCTTCTTGAGTGAAGAATCACGGAATAAACGTCTGGTCTATCTTGTAGACGATGTGTAAATCACTCACGCATAGTTACTCTAGTGCGTTGTTTTGTTGGTGTCGAGTCTATAATACCTCTATGGTATACATCAGTTCTATATCCATCTTCTGCGTATGGAAACAATAACGGATACCAAGAGCCAAATACTCAACGCGGCAAACTCACTAATTCTTCTTGTTTCATCGCCATGCATGTGCAAAATAATGTCTCTCTTATCTTTCAAAGAGTCAAAGTCACCAACTATAAGTGCAGCTACCTCTCGATGCAGCTTGGTAAATTATGTGTCCGCCCATCACGATCTCTTTTGCCAATAAGCCTAAGTCTTATTTTCTGGTCATCATCTGCGGTTGCCATACGCTGACCAAACCATTCGGAACTCGTGAACCAATGGACTATGGGCATCAAGCATCTCTTTTAAGTCTTTTGTTAGCTGATGATCAATTTTGGTGGGGTTTGATGAATTTGATGAGCCACTACTGCAACATTAAGTTAAAAAATTATACTATGAAGATAATGAAAACACATCGGAAATGCATGTCAGATAAAATATTAGTCAACAAAATTGTAAGTTCAATCAAAAATTATAATATGCATACCTGACAACATTTATTCTGTTCTGTATCTCGTTTCTTGTATCATGTATGTATATTTGTGCAAACCTAGGAGTCTTGCCATTTTTAGGCATCAAAGAACCAATTATGTGGTAGTTCTCTCCCTGAAGCCTAAAACAATATGGACCCCGTCCGTTGTTAATTGTTTGGTCTACTTTACCACAAAGAGATGTGAATGAAAACATGGAGTTGTAACGCCTTATATTTTCAAGGAACCCTTTGCTTTTTAGATGTTCATTTTTCACCAAGCTCATGAGCAAACTTGAGGGGTTTCAATTCAACCGTAGTTGAACTTTACCCTCATGCAACATAGAGAATACGAATCATCCGTTCCGTGGCCTCTTTTACTCTCTGCTTCCCACAACAATGCCCCACAATCAGAGCATTGTACATTTGGATCACCGAGGTCGATGTATTCTGAAATTTTTTTATATTTTACAATCAATTATGAAAGTGTATATGTAAATAATAAATTAAGTAATAAAACAATACGTCTGTTGAATTTATATATTGCTTTCGAATTGAAATTACCACTTGAAATACCAACGAACGGATTTCTGTTCACATGATTTTGTACATCAGCATCATTGGTGAAGTTAATACATTGTGATGTGGATCCTAAAACACGCTTGCTTTTTCTCCTATGTGGCTCATAAGTAAGTGTTGATTCGGTAACATTGTTTGATGTAATATCCAATGAAACCGATGAACAACCTGTGTAAAAGTATAGATGATGTTGGGAATGAATTACTTAATACTAACAAAGTCTATTGAATAGTTAAGTGGTTTATTAAGAAAAAAAATGTACCTATGTCAAATGCGATAGGAGATTTGCCGCTAAACCTTGTGGTTTTGTTAGGACGCATAGGAGTTACTGTTTAAGAACAATTAAGTTATATACAGATTTTAAAAAAGCGAATCGAAAAGATATATTAAAAGGAGTACACAAGCATACCTTGTGTTATGTCATCTAAACGTGGCCTTCCTGGGCGTCTTGTAGTTAATGATGAAGGTATGACATGACTTGCGCCTGAATGGAGTTGTGGTTTCTTTGGTGGCCTTCCCGGTCTACGCCTAGGAGTTAATGATGAAGGTATGACAGACTTGCGCTACATGATGGAGTTGTGGTTTTTTTGGTGGCCTTCCCGGTCTACGCCTAGGAGTTATTATTGAAATTACACTCGTTTGTGCATGTGACTTGGAGATACTGATGGAGTTGGAGTTGGTAAACTGCGTGGCATCGTAAACGATATGTCATTCAAAATGCAAATACAATTTGGTAAAGCAATTTGTAGTTAAAGGATTTGGGAGAAAAAGGATTTATATGCTTGGAGTAGTCATTTCTTTTCGTGGCGCCTTCCTGGTTTTCGTCGAGTACTTATATTTGAAATTACAGGCGTTGGTATGACAGGGTTGGAGTTATAGTTGGAGATGTAGTGATAACTCTGTCGATTAAGTAAACGCTTTGGTTTATATAAAGAATTTATAGCATAATAACAAAAAATAAATAAAACAAAATGTAGCTAAAAAGTATGTGAAAGGAAGGGATTATATGCCCGAGTAGTTGTTTCTATTACTTTCCTTCCTGGTCTTTGTCGAGGAATTGTTGTTATAGTTGGATTAATGACACTTTAGTTGTTGTTTGTGTAGAATTCTTTGGCGGTCTTCCTCCACGCCCGATCATGTTGGTGTAGCGTAAGATGATCCATCTAAAAAGATAAGTATAGGTTATTACATTATAACTATTTCATATTGAAATTAGTATTGTTGTTAATGGATATTAAAATTAAATTTCATGAAAGCGTTTACTTACTATTAGTTATATCAATAAGAGCGGTGTCTAACGGCTGAATTCAAGTGAACTCATCTATGGAATGAGTTGTGGATGTAGTTCTCATAAAACTAACATCTTCTTCAAGACTTAATGGTCTTCGCCATCGGAATTGATATCGATATCATGTAGTAACCTTGCAGCTTGGTGTGTTTTCTTTCCAGAGATAACGGTTGTTGATAACAATAGCTTTCCTCTTGTTATTGGAATCCATCAACTATTAGAATTGCAAAACTAAGTTATAAGTGTCTTTTGCAGTCCACAACAAATTTGTAAAAGTTTGGTTATCAATATCACTAATACCATCGTATTGTATGAAGTCGCTAACAATATATTGTAAGCCCAAAGATATGGCAATGAAATGATACTGATAATGGTGTATTACGTTGCTATTAATATGTGGACATAGTAGAGTATTTACATGGAATGATGCTTATACGAATTTATTAATAAAAAGTAAAAGAAATTCTAACCTGGATGTGTTTTTCTTGGTTTTGAAGATAGGTTTCTTGTTGTATTTGTACATGAAAAAAACTGTTAGTGAAAGGATTAGTATATGTTTTAGCTAATGAGTAGGGATAATTCAAAATTTGTATTCAAACATCATGATATATTTATGGTAAAGGGAATAATGTGATTAAAAATAATTTAATGATCATATATTATGATCCTGATGTTTAGAGATTGATATTTAAGTTTAAAAACGGAAATTGAGTATTGAATAATATTAGTATTAATTGACCAAGATTATAGGTTCATTTAATTATTAATTTATACTTATTATATTAATTTATACTTGTTATATTAAGGTATGTAAACTATAATGGTTATTATTTCAAAACAAACTATATATTAGTTTTGAAATAATAATACAATGTACGTACGATGTTGTTAAACCGGTGCATCCAAATTTTGATAATCTCGCATAATGTAATGTTAGTTCCATGTGCAGGATTATTGGCCATTTAATTATTTGTATTGCGAATTATTGAATGACATTAAAATTTGGTTTAAATTTGTAGCTATCAAAACGGGATCTCATTTAGTTTCATTATTTTGAACCCTTGTTAAGGTTTGAAGGGAATATAATATATGTATTAGTAGATAATAACAAAATACATACATTGGTTATTATTAAATTCCAAGAATGGATTAATATTAAAGATACTATATAACAGAAACTAAATTAAGTAAAACAAAAAAATAACGTAACATCACCTGTTGATAATTATTGTAGATGATATTGTTTGAAACTTCTTCCTCCATTCAAATGAGATGAATGAATAACCGATGATTGATGAACTTCTTTCGGTCGAATCTTTGGTATAACATTACCCATTTCGTGTTTACAAACGAATAATGAAATGGTTGATACGAATTCTCATATTGAAGACTTATAGAATAAAGAAGTTGTGTTTTATGTATTTTCTTATAACTTTGGATTCATAATACTTCAATGATACTCTGCATTCAAATCACAAAAACGTTTTATTGTGATTGCTACATGTTCTTGTGTAAAAAAACGTTTTAACTTATAACCTTAGACATGCATTACTATTGAGTATACATTGGTCTTATTGGTATCTCTTTGTATTATACGTTAGCCCATACAACTACAAATGGCCCAATGTTGAGCCTTATTGACGGTCAACCACCAAAAGTCATATGGTCAAGATATTTTAGCCGTCTAGACATATATTGCGTTTTCCAAGTTAAGAAATGATTACATGCTATCAAGTTTTAGGTGGCACCCTAACTCTCCTGTCAAATCATCAACATTGATCAAAAATCTGGAAAGCAACTCCAAGGTTAGTAAGATGAAAACTTTTGATCAAAACAGTTTACAAAAACATAATCAAAGGTATTTGTTAGTAGATTTGAAGCTATGAAGTCGTTAGGTATACCTGATTGGGTCCAAACCGTCAAGTTTATTACACAAGTCAACCACTTGTGAATGGTCAACCGTAATAAAATTCAAACAGTCTAGAACCAATGCAATTTCCCTTGGAATATAGTGGATTCCCGGGTCGTTAAGTCCCACGGAGGATTAATGGTGCTTAAAAACGTTCAGATTGAATGGGAAAAGGTGATGATTTGGAATAATTATACCTAAAGAAAAAGTTTGTAAATTACAGGTGCTTAAATGCAAATTAAAGAAAATTAAAAAGCTAATTTCTATTAAATAAACGCTATCACTATTTTTAAAATGATGTTTTTGTGATTTTTCTTTTATTTATTTGAATTAAAAACTAATTTTTACTTTTAAATCTATTTTAAAAATGGGAAACAAAATCTCATAAGAAAATTAAGCTTAAGGCAAATTATACTAAAAAGCTAAACGAGAATTCTAAAATGAGCTACGAAAGTGAAATATCTAAAAATTAATCTTACAAGTGTATTACTATTTTTCCTAAGTTCTATTTAGAAAAGAAAATTTTAGAAATTAAAATTATATTTTTCTGATAATTATTTTATTTATTATGAATTAATTACTATTTTAAACTAATTAAATGATTAAAAATACTAAAACTATTCAGAAAATTCTGAAACTTTTTTCTAAAATACTTTATAACAATACAAAGCTAAGAAAAATATAAAATGTGTGACAACTTATTTTAATAAGCTAAAAATAAGCTAAAGTTTACGTATAAGCTAAATGGACAAAAAGGGTTAAGTATTAAATGTTGCAAAGAATAACCAGTCAAAGTCCCAAGGGCGAATGGTAAGTGTGTTGTGTGGTGAGCTGGGTGGCCAGGGTTCGAATCCCAAAGACTGGACTTTTTATTTTTTATTTTTTTTTTGGATTTTTCTTTTTGGAACTAATTAAGCACAATGAAATAAGCAAATTTTAAAACTAGAACTTTTTATAAAAACAACTAATAAGCTCAGATTGAGCTTATGATTACTTAACAGTGGGCAAGAAATGAAATAAGCCCAAGGATTTAGCCAAGTGGCTAATAAGCTAATAAATAAGCAAAAGTTTTGAAAATAAGCTAAACAACTGATAATAATCTAATATGACAACCTAAAAGCACAATAACTTATAAATAAGCACTAAACAATCTCAAAATAAGCACAAGCTTAACTGGTGCACAGGACACTTTTGGGGTTTCTAGGCACTTTTAAGCTTATATTTAAGCACTGAAATAAGCTTGGAAATGAAAATGAACAATGGAACTAGCAAGTATACCAACTAAACTTTCCAAAAAGCTAAGGCTCTCACTGTGGTGTTCACTGGTGAGCTTATAATGAGCTTATGAAAAAGTTTATAAACACTGAGTGAAGACTCAGTATATACTGAGTAGAATGGGACAAAATATAAGCTACAAGCAGCCCTACCAAATAAGCTAGAAAGTTGAAAATTAAGCTTGGAACTTAAAGATGGGTGGATAAGCTTCACAAAAAGCTAAAGCACACAAGCTGAGACTCACTAATGAGCATTTGACAAGCTTATGAATTAAGCTACTCAACTGCATGTGGCACTTTTTTCGCACAAGGTATTAAAAGAAGCTAAGAAATAAGTCTTTAACAAGCTAATTAGAGATTATAAAAATTACTATGATTAAGATGAGCAGTTGAATATTAATATCCCAAAAGCTCAAATCTTGAAACTTACTATAAAGTCTTATATAAAATTATCTATTTTATTCAAAAACGACTTAAACTGAAAATTTGACTTTTTAAGAAAACCAAATAAGTTGACTTAAGTGAACTTTGGATCAAATCTACTCACTAATTATGATATATTAAGGTGAATTAAGACTGGTTTGATCAATATTATCAACTTATAAACATGAAAACAAGATCATGGATCATGAAAATCCAACAGTTAGTTAACAAGTTGTGATTAAAAACTATTTTGACTTTCTTATCAAATGAACACTGGTTTTCTTTGTTGCACTGAGCTATATTGAGCTAAAATAACATACCACAAACAAGAACTATGACTTGCACAACCTCTAACACAGTTAACCAAATGAATCCAAACATCCCTTTATCAAACTGTTTTGATGTTTTAAGCACTAAAACAGATTTTCAAAACAAGGAAGCCATTGATTAACTTATCATAACCATATTTAGACAGAATTACACTAAAATTAACACACTTAAAACAGGTAAACTAGGAAATGCAAATTTCTAGAAAATTGCTTACAAATTGGAATTCAAGTGGAAACTGAGAACCAAAGACTGTAAACACTTCCTATAGCTTCCCAAGAAGCTCTAAACCCAAGGCAATCCAAAATCAACCCTGCTCCAGCTTCTTGATCTTCATTTCCATGGATTTTTTATTTTTCACTAATTTTTTGGTATTTTTGGTATTTTTGCTTTTTTACTTCTAAACTGATTTTAAAGGTTACTAAAAGCTTTAATAAGCTTTCTGAGGAGCTTATATGGGCTTATGAGTCCAAATTAACAGCTACAAACATCTTTAAGACATATTGAAAATTTTAAGCTTGAAAATGCATAACTTGAAAATGATACTGAAACCTTGAAATTGATTATTGATAAAGATGTACAATACACTGAAATACTTAAACAAAGTCTTTGAAAGCTTAACCTTACACTGGAAATTGAAATTTAATTAAAACGACATAACTTAAACTAATTTACTCTAGATATATTTACACTGCATCTCCTCTCTTCTTTATAGACTTTAGAGACTCCTCACATGCTTCTGATCATTTCCCACTTGCAATCTTGGCCATTGCTTTCTCTGAATTCATCCTAGCCTTTAAAACTGTTTTTGGCGCCAAAAGTCTTGATAGTGGATTAGAGCAGGTTTTGAGGCAATTAAAGAATTGTGGATGTTTGTGGAGGTGGAGGGGACAAAAAGAGAAGTAGATATGGAGCTAGGGGTGATTTGGCAGCATAAACAGGTTTTGTGAGTGAGGTTGGAGTGTTTGATGGTGGGGAAGCATTAAATGCTTGTGGGCTGGTATAGGAGGAGGGGGGATGAGCTGGAGAGAGTAGGTAATGAGGTGTAAAAGTGGTGAGGTGGTGGTAAAACCACTGGTTTTGGAATTGCAGGCGTGGTGAGAGAGATGAACAGTGTAGCTGGTATTTTGGTGCGTTGACTTATTTTGACCGAGTGATATTAATAAGGCTGGGGGTTCATGTGGGTTTTGGACTGGCTCAAGGGTTTGGCTGGGGTTCAAAATACACAAAGGGTCCGGTTTGGTTTGTTTAATACACAAGGACCATTTATGCAATTTCTCCAAACTTGAGGGACTGAACCTGTAGCTTTTCCAAACTTATAAAAAGGACCAAACTTGCCAATATTTAATAGTACAGGGACCAATATTGCATAAAATTCCATTTTTATAAATCCAAGGACTATTTTTGATATTTTTCAAAGTTGAGGGACCAAAGTTGTAATTTTGCAATTTTTAAACTTTAAAGGGTTTGTTTTGACAACTTTTGAATCCCATGGACCTTAAATGATATTTTTACTTTATTTTGATTTACCAGGGACTGATTTTGACAACTTTTGAAACTTGGGGGACTAAAACTGCCAATTATGCAAACTTGATACGTTTTTCACCTGATTTTGGAATTTTTGCATTTGAAACACATAAAACACTTATTTGTGATATTTTCATCATTTTGATGCATTTCTGAGTGTTTTCAGATGTTTTTGCAGTTTAAACGGTACAAAAATGATGAGTATTTAGACACTCATCAATACCCCTTTTTGAAAACCTTGCATGATGATAATCTTTAGATTATCCAAAGTTCCTGTAAGATAATGGTAACAAATAGGTTAATGATGATAGTTGTTCATTGAAAAAATGCATGATATTTGTGAAATTGATTATGTATATAACTGTTATACATCTACAATAGCCTAATCGTTTGAGTCTTAGTTAAATAGTAATGCATGTGGTTGTTGTTGTTGCAAATTAGTATTTCTTTATATTAGGTTGGAAGTATATTTAACAGTTATGTTGGAAATTAGTGAAACACTAAGTTATATGGTAAAAAAGGATAGTCTGTAAGTGATAATAATGGTGTAATCTTATGGTATGATTTTCTGAGTTTGATTGATTAATTGTTTACGATATAGGACTACTGAAATATAAGTGAAAACATGAAATAGATTTTGGTTTGTATGCAAAATCATTTTGTGTAAGTGATGATAATGGTTACTAAATAGTGTTTGCGATAATATGGTTGTATACTTTTAAGTGGATACATTCGAATACGGTTAATAGATTTTGATAACAAAAGCAAGACCATAGTATTATGCTGATTATGAGTTATAAATACGGTTATAGAATGTAGAAGTGGTTTGATATTTAAAGTACGTTTGACATTATACCAGGAAAATGCCGTTAGCGTTCGTAGTGTTGGTTAACCGAAGAACATACCCTAAGAAACAGGTAAAGAAAACAACACCATAATATCATTTATAAGTTTTATTGTATAGTGAAAAGTAAAGTAAAGGTTTGAATAATTATTCAGGAACTTCCTGAGGTGTTTGAATTTGAAGGATTCAATGGTAACAAACATCTCTATTTGACCAGCTCAGCAAGAATCCGTGAGAAAGTCTGGTTTATAACACCAATCGTAGGACCTATCACATTTCAGGGTTGGGATTGGAAGAAGTTTACTAAGGACAATATCGGTATGTATGTAGATTGGTTGCATTTCATCCAGGAGGGAGATGACAGTTTCTACATGACAGGATACGATGTTAGGGATGGTAAAGAATTCAGGGGGTATGATGAAGACAACAACCGTTATTATCGTTTTAAGAGCCGTGGATGGGCAGACACAAACAGGCCCCAGGTATCAATTAATATATACCTTAAACTTGTATTACCATTATTAGTAAGTTAATGTATTGTATTAAAATGTGTATTTACGACAAACGTGAACTTCATGTACAAAGAATTGCCGGTGATTTCTTGAGTGGTATAGGGCAGGCAGATCACATTAGGATTAATTGTGGACAAGACTACTTCATGGTTCCTGTGCTACATGTTAATGTTCCTAATCAGGCTGGTGAATATGAATTGGATCATCAAATCTGGAATATTATGAAATTCACTTTGGGTTTGCAAGCTGGGCAGATCTTGGTGTTTACCAAAGTGCATAATACTGTTTTGAGGTTGATGGCGTTTAACTTTGATGGAAGTCCACATACACCGATGCATTTCTATGGTGCAACACAACTCCATCACATGCAACCTCCTATAGAGTTTGCCGACAAAGGTAATATAAATATTTACATCTTTATTTAGTTGAAAATTCTATATGTCTTTATATAATTCATTAGTTCAAGGGCATAAAAGTGTAGTTAATTATATATTAGTGTAGTTCGATAGTATTAGGAGGTATTATAACATGGTAAATGTATTGTCAGATGATGACAGGATGCACCACATCTGTCGATGGGTAGGACATGAAGACCACTTTGGTGAAGTTGGTGACACTTTCTATAAGAGTTTTTCTATGATTACAGTTTTGAAAAGACTCGTAAGTATTATTATTAGGTGAAACGTATTTATTGTAACACGTTATTAATGTTTATGAAGAATTATGTATTCAGAAGGTGGCCATTGTTTATTGCAGACCATACCTGCCGAGTTCTTGGTATACCACCCGATGCACACATACAGGAGGGTCTTTATGATACACCAGGATGTGGATTACAGATTTGATGTGAGGATGGAATTTCATAAGGAGGATCCTGGAAGGACGAACCATGTGAACGTATTTGGTGAATGGAGGGAGTTTGCACGTGATTGTAATTTTGGGTACAACAAAATGATAAGGTTCAAGTTCATGCATTTGCTCACAGATGTGGCAGGAGATGAAGTGGAGGAGTACCCTGTGTTCCACGTCTGTTAAAAACTTATGTTTATTTTGGATTGTTAGTATCATCTAAACTAATGTGTGGATATATGCTTTGTTATGTTATGTGGTGATGTTGAAGACATTTGCTATTTTTTTGGATTATCAAATAGCCTATTATGAATAGGTTAATCAGTAGTTTGTAAAAACAATATCACTGCACTTTAATCTATGTTGTTTTTTAAGATGTGTCTTTGTTTTAAAGTTATGTGTTCCTTAAGATGTGTCTTTGTTTTCAAGTTATATGTTTGTAGATGTTTGATGAAATATGTTGTTGATAGTTAAATGAATTGATTATCCATTCATATTTTGTAATGTTGGTCTTATGATTTGTTGGTGATGATGTGAATCTCATATCCACTTTTATTGTTTAATTCAAAGTTGGAAAGTTTGTTAGCATCAAATTTTAGTAGGAGATTGCATAAAAAATTGATTTCAAAATACATTATGGTGAAGTGTCGTAACTGTTCTGTCAGATATATCATCTCGGTGATGTCCAATATGTGATAAGGAGTAACTATTATCTGGTAAGGAGTAAGTATTGTTGATGTCTTCAGATATAACTGTTATCTGATAAGGAGTAACCATTAAAAAACAAACATGTTTTGCAATAATAAATGTAATGACAATTGAGATAATGAAAAATACTTTTGATGAAAACCGATAACATATGTTTATAATGAAATCTTACGAATAAACTTATTGATAATAATGTCAAAATTATAAGAGTATTATTTGTGATGAAAAACTTCATCACAAACATTTGATGCACCGGATTCTTCACAAACATTTGATGCACCAGATTCGTTGTCATCATAATACTCCATTAGATGATTGTGATGTTTCCAGTTTTTGTTAATGCAAATCCATTCATCTTTGTCCTCATCGACAGAGTCTTGAAGATCAAAAATGTTGTTGAATACATAATTGTCTTCCTGGTTAGGATGGTATAGACATCCTTTATTGTTACAAATAAAACTCTCTTTGTTAGCTTGGGCATCGACAACGTGACGACCATTGATAGACTCATGTGAAGAATCATTGAATAATATGTGACATGCCATCTTCTTGGGGATTTCCTGGAATTAATCGAATATAAGTTACAGTGAATATGCAGTTCTAATATTCATTAGGTATTACTAACTTATATATTACCATTTCATCATCTGAGAGAATGATAACAGGTGGATCTTCAATCCACAATCCATTTGGTGAGTTTGAAATATCTTCTTTCTGTATTGTAAGGAAATGTATAAATGATCGTGAATAAGTATAAAGTATTAGTAAAATGCATTTTTGTATGAGTAATATTGAACATTGTAACAAATTGGTAAAAAGCAGTTTTACCTTTGGTGAGTTGTGATGATCCATATGATATTCTATAAGGCTGTTTTAGAAAAGAGTTTTGTTTGGTGTTTTGTGTGTTGATGTTGAGCGTTTATATAATGCTTAGAGTGATTGTTATAGTTAGAAATGATATGTTTGAATTGTTATTTTTAAATGAAGATTCAAACATTTAATTTTCAGTTATATTGGAAGAATTTTGCTTTTTAAAAGATGCATATATATAGTATTGTTTACATAAAAATGGAAATATATATTTCAATTTTATTTGTAATTGTATATTGCAATTATGATATTTGAGTCAAAATATCAAAGACTTTAAGAATAAGGTTGTATGATTGATGGAAGTGGACATGGCAAATATCTAATTGAAGTGGCTATTGCTATAGTGAAAGGAGTGATTTGCAGTTTGATTGTTTTAACATGTGTGCAGTAAATGTAACCAAGGACTACTCCTAAAAATGAAGCTTATAAAATCATAATATGCTAACATGTATACTAACATTGTATGTAATACATGAAGTTAAATGAAGATTCTAATACTTGAATAGGAAATGCTTACTGGTTGGAGAAGTCGGAAACCACAAACCGCTTATCAGACCATGTGGTTAGAAAACATCTCAGGTGTGATCTTCACATCTGGATGGGTGACATACCTGAATATAATCTTGGAATAGTAGTCAAAATGATGATGTTAAAAGAACAGTGTGTTCAACTGTGTAATAACTGTCAATGCAACATCTGCATTTCACGTAGTATGCACTATTGAGCCACAAGGATAGTGTGTAGATATACAGGCAAAGCATAAAAAAAGGGGTAAGATCAAACAGATAATAAGGCATAACATTTGAAAAAAATGTACTGAAAACAAATATATTGATCAAATCTCCATGCCTGATAACAGGATAACCATGGCATAGCACATACTGCATTAGCCAACTTATTGTACATAAAATTGAAATTAAAACCTTAAGCAAATCCGTAAAAAGCGACCAAAGGAAATAAACATGTGTAAAGTCTTAACAAAAAACACATTTGGTACGAATGGAATGAAATAAACATGGAGACGATCAATGGAATGGCAATCACTCGTCTTTCTCAATTTTGACGGTTGCAAGAAGAGGTTTCTTGGCACTTGTTGAGGCCTCATCTTCATCTGGCAAGTCATCCAGGTCAATGATATCTCGTTTCTTGTTCACTGCGTTTGCTTCTGGCGATTCATCGTTCTTTTCACCACTAACAGCTTTTCCAGATGCACTATTCTTTTCCAACTGCATCGCACCAGTACGGCTTGTTGTGGATTGAGTTTCAATATCTGGCGTTTCAAGCATAAATTTCTGGATGTTTGCAGAGGTTGCAGCACTAAGGGTTGTTGAATATTGAGATTGATTATCTGGTGTTTCGAGTAGGAACTTATTGATGTTAAAAGCCGCTGCATCCAAGCCAACAGATTGTGCAGAAGAACTGTTATCAGGAGTTTTATACTGATCATCCACCTCCTACAATCATATGAAATTAACGACTTAACAAAATATATTACGGATAAACAAATTGAGCAAGAGGTTTTGGAATTAAAATTGATACATGTCCATCAACAAATCCTTCCTTAAAGTGAGCAATTAAATCAGCATCATCGGACGCGGTCTTGGCAGTGTAAACTTGGCTGTTGGAGTTTACATTATGCTGCGTGTAGGTGAACTTAAAAAGGTATTTCTTGCCAACAATAACATTCAATTCATCAGGGAAATACTCCGCTGTGTTCTGCCCATGTTTGGTCATTAATTCATACGCGGAAACACCATTACACATCTTACTAATATTTGTGTCAAAAACAACAAATGGTGTTGATCCGGTCTCATCAATAACCCTCAATATCAACTTGAACCTAATTTTGTAATAAACATTGTATTATTTCAATTTAAAAGTAAATATGTAATTAAAATTTAAAGGTTTTAACAATATATAATAAAGGGAGAGTAAAATTGTTACCTTGGAACCACCTGGTAAATAACACCATGATAAGCGCAACTGTATGCCTTTTTGGAACCTGAAGATGTAGATTGTTTTGCCATCTTGTTGCACCTTTTACATGCATCATAACACCAGCCGTGTTCTTTGTGGATTCGATGAACTTTTGGATAAAGTACAATTTCGCCCTCAATGATAAAGATAAATGTTATGTTTGTGGCTGTAAAATAACAAAAAGCTATGTAAATGCTGTCGAAAGAGTTTGGTTGTATAATCGAATAGTGATTGCTTACTGGTTGGAGAGCTGGGATACCACCGATAGTTGATCTGACCGTGTGTTTAAAAAACATCTCAGGTGTGATCTTGTCAACAGGAGGGGTGAATACCTCAATCTTATGGTCACCGTCCGCGTAACCTTCTTTGGATGTGTACCTAAATTGATTACAAAATTAACTGTTAACTAAATGAAGCGTTTGGTAAACTTATTCGGTAATTAAACAAAAAGATAGAATAGCTTACATTTCCTTGAATGATGTGATGGCCGGGATTTCCTTGTTAATGAAAATCCTACTTCCGAAAAGTGAGTTGTGGACTGCAGGCTCATCTGAAGAGAAAGTACAAATAATGAACGGGTTAAAAAATTACAAATAGTTTACATGGTACAGTTATTTGGTAGTATTTATTTGTTTCAAAGAAATAGTTAGTGTTACCCTGGAAATATTTCACTTTTGCAAGCTGCAACACAAAAATGACCAGACCGATATCCTTATTGTTAGCATACTGATTAAACATTTCAGCCCAGCTGTCCCAGAAAGTACATTTAACTCTTGTTCCCCTGAAATAGAACAACAAACAATTATAAGTTTTAGGAATGTAATATTCTAAACTGTACATCAAGCATATAAGTTTTAATGTAGAATGAATGTTTAAAATAATTCATACTCTTTGTCTTCAATGACAATAGTGCGTCTGACTTTTTTCACAAGAGTATTTGGAACTTGCATAATATCACCAATTGCTACAATAGCTCCAATGACATCTGTATTTTAAGAATATAATGTAAGCTAAACTGGCGGCATGGTATTTGAATTTTTGTGAGAATAAAAATAGTGTGTGTTAAGTAAGTAAGCTTACCAACAGACTCCTTTTCATTGTATTTCTTACTCAGAATTTGACTAAAAGGTTCTAATTTGAAACCGAAGACATCATCATCAAAGTGGTCAATCCGTGTAACTTTGGTTGACTGATAAAATGTTATCTTGTACTTGTGATTCAACAATGGTAGCATACCATTGTTCTGACCAATACTGAAATCAGTAATGATATAACAATGACCCTGTTGGAAAAGGGGTTCAAACAAATACATGTCATTGTTCCGTGCAGTACATTGGATGCGATTACCCTGCAAAAATTGGTTAGAATGTGTTAAGATAAAGCTACATGGTATGAAATTAAAAATACAGATTGTATGTGATTATAAAGATGATATTAATAAAAGTACCTACATATCATGTAACACGATATCAAAACTGTACGCTTGCTTAGGTTTCCCAGCAGGATGGCTATGCCACATTGAAATACACCTTCCTTTGATTTTTATGTTATCAAGCATTGGATCTATTTGATCCAAGGAAGTGAATTTCAAATCACTCTGAGATGCAGCATTTTTCCCCTTATCATTCACTGCAGAACTCTTAACGTTGTTACTAACATTGCTTTCAGCTTCAGTAATGGAATCTTCTGTAAATGTTGAAAAAGTGACGAGCTTTAAAAAACAATGACTTTGAAAAAGAAGGCTGAATATAAATACATGTATCAAATAAACGATACAGTTGGTAAAAAGCATCCAAATCAGAGAATTGCCAAAACGATACAGTTGGTAAAAAGCATCCAAATTAGTAACATCTAGGTGCATCTAAAATATAAGGGATTCATGACATTGGCAAGTTATACTAATTTTTCCTCAAGTTAAAATAAACTTTTAACACATATTAGTGATAGTAATGGCTACACTTTACAATCAAATGCATTCATCAAAAATATTCTGCATCTAATTACAAACACATTCATAACAGTTATCATTTATACGCAGAAGATGGGTATCAAAAAGATTATGAGAAAGTTAAAAAACTTACTTTGGTATCCAAATGTCATTGTGAGATAGTGGTTTTTCCGACCGAATGATTGTGATATGAACCAAACCAACACAATCGTCCAATTTATAGGCGGCTGGTTTAGGGTTAAGAATGATATTCAAGAAAAGGATTGATATCAATCTTTTCATTATGACCTTATCACTGGAACAATTAAACACCATTACAATAAATTGATATGGTTGTAACAAATAATTTTGAATCATGACCAAAAATAGGATGATTTGGTGATTTTCAACGAATGAATCAATACTGGTTTAGGGTTAAGATTGATTTCTTGTTTGAAACGTATGTGTAGTTTAATTTTGGGCAATAGAAATTGAATTGATTGTGTTGCTGAAGATCAGGATTGGGAGTTTCTCTCTGTGGAGGCGTGTGTTCTTGGTTGTGTTTGTGTGTGTGGAGCGTGTGGAAATAAATAGCTGGCGTTGACACCTAATTAAATCTTGCCAGCATGACATTTATGCCTGCCAAGTGGCATTTGTGACTTGGCATGTTCCTCTATTATATATGTGGGGAGATATGTAAATGTGGAGCCATCAAATATTTTCTCGATACACTAATTAAGCTTAACATCTACACTCTTTCTCGATCGAATTTATTAGCATGTGATTAGCAAAGTGGTTTGGCAGATTATACTGATGTTGAATAAAAATTAGAGGAATAACTCGTTTAATTAAATCTACTAGAAAGATGATTAGCAAAGTCAAAAAATGAAAACTTTATGAAATGCAAAGACAGTAGCTTCTAATTCCAATGGTGGCAAAAATCATATGTTGTTAGAAATTTATAAAACTTGTCTTTGGATGACAAGGTACGCATGCATATTTATGTGATGTGTGGACATATGTAGCCTTAAATAATCAAAAAATTCAGAATCATAAATCATTTTCCTTCCTTTTATGCAGTCGGCTATTCCGGGAATGCACTCAATTGTCAACAAGCCCATGGTTGTTGGTGATGAAACTATTTCGATGACAATGATGCACATCTCTCCCATGTATAACCAATGGTTGATTGATCGTATAGAAGCCTTCAACGGATTCTTATTATTAATATACTAATATATAGCTAGCTTCTTGTTTTGTTTCATGCTCGATAACAATATACACCACCTTGTAAAAAGGGACGAACACGTGCAAAAGTGGACGGAAACCATGTAAAACGGACGAAAACGTGCAAAAACTAACAAAAATGTAAAAACGGATTAAAACGTGCAAAAATGGACGAAAACGTGCAAAAACAGACGAAGACGTGATAAAACAAATGAAAACGTGATAAAACAAACGAAAACATGCAAAAATTGATGAAAACGTGTAAAAACGGCCGAAAACGTGTAAAATTGGACCAAAACGTGCAAAAAGGGACGAAGACATGCAAAAACGGACGAAAACGTGTAAAATAGATGGAAACCTGCAAAAACAGACGAAAACGTGTAAAAAGTGACAAAAAATGTAAAAAAAACTAACGAAAACTTGCAAAAACGAAAACGCGAAAAACGGACGAAAACATGCAAAAACGGACGAAAACATGTAAAAACGGACGATAACGTGCAAAAATGGACGAAAATGTGAGACAACTAAATTTTAAGTTATTTGTTAACGGTCTTTAGTATAAAGGACTAACGATGCAAGTTTATGTTATGAACAAAAGGGTATTTTAGTCAGTTTGGTTATTATTTTTGTCATATGGGTGAAGTCAGAACAAAATTTGAAAATATGTTGGTTTATATGTTGAGTGTTTCAATTCGACAAATTGAAGAAAGTAGGTTGTTATTTTAATGCTTTTACCCTTTAAATATTTTTCCTTATCTTCACGATAAACTTTTTGCGTTACCACTATTATATGTAGCAATAAAAAAAGGTTGCGTAAAGTATTTGGAATTTGGAAACATGCTAAAAATTCTGATTTAACTATTTTTTTTTTTTTTTTTTGTTTGATGTCGAGTAAAGAATAAGTATTGAAATCAAACTATTTAATTACACATTTGTCTTGTTCACATAATATGTGACTAGATTTATAAAAAAAATTGATTGACATATTTAATTTCATGTGAAATGAATAGGATTAATTTCATATGTCACCCTATTTTAATGATTAATTTTATATATACTTAATTAGCTAAAAGACCCGTGAAATTCACGGGTAGTTTAAAGACACGTGAAAAAGAATAGTTAATGACATCGACTATTTCGAAGTTAAAAGTTAGAAAAAATACCATTAGATAAGCTAAAGTAAAATATAAAGTTGTTAATAATGAAACTTACGTCATATCAAACACAACAGTCAAATAAGTGAAAAAGAACGTAATCATCTTCAATCTTTCTCTCTTTTTTGTGAGGTTTCATCTTCAACTTAACAAAATACACACTTCTTTAACACGTTCGAGTACACACAATTAATTACAATTAATATATTGATGATTGCACCTATATTCATATCTTTGTAACTAAAGATCCTTTAAGAATCGAAACCTAATTATGCAGCATGAGCAAACTATAAAAGCATTATTATTATAAAGCATGTCTAAAGTTAGGAAGACTCAAAACTTAGGTGGTGTTTGTTTTTTAAGAGGCTCTGAATCCAAACCGCACATCTGAATCTGAATCTGAGGCGTAAATGTCTGAATCTTACCGCATCTGAACGGGAAAAAAACTCATGTTTGAACCGCACATTTGCTTGCTCGTACTAATTTTTTTTTTTTTTTTTTTTTTTTTTTTGTCAGCAAGAGGCAACAAGAGACATTCAAAAAAGTATGTTTTATAATAATAATAATAATAATAATTTTGCAAAAAAGTAAAATTTGAAGGTAAAATAATAATAATAATAATTTCTTGTAATTTCTATGAGTTTCTAATAAAGTTATGTTTTATAATAATAATAATAATAATAATAATAATAATAACAATAATTTCTTTTAAATTCTATTGGTTTTGCTATTGCTAGAGGTGTGGGGCCCAGTTGGTTTCTCGGCTTCCCACTAATTTTTTGTAAATCCTTTGAGTTTTTAATAAAGTGCTGATTTATGAAGAAATTGGCAGATATATATTTCGGTCGGGTTTCCCAAACTGTTGAATCTACTTTCCATCTTTCCCCTCGACATATGGCGTTATGGAGTTCTCTAAAGGAGGATCATACTTCGGATTGGCTTAGGGTGGCTCCGATATCTGGACTGAGGCAAACTATGAATGTCAGGGCTTATCGTTGTGTACTGTGCTATCGTTTGGGTGTTCCTCTTTTCACTGTTCAGGTACCGTGTTCTGCCTGCGCTAAGGTTTTTCCTGGAGATATTTACGGGGATCACGTTGTTTCATGCGCGGGTATTGTTGGCATTAAACATCGGCATAACCTTGTGCGTGATGTTCTTGTTGATATATGCTCTCGGTCGGGGATTTCTGCTCGTAAGGAAGTGGATATTGGGCTTTTTGGAGATGGGGACAGATCCTTGCGACCGGCTGACATATTAATCCTATGAGTTTTTAATAAAAGAGTTTTTTATAATATAATAATAATAATAATAATAATAATAATAATAATAATAATAATAATAATAATAATAATAATAATAAAGTGTTTTTTTCTAATGAAGTGTTTTTTTTATAATAATAATAATAATAATAATAATAATAATAATAATAATAATAATAATAATAATAATAATAATAATTTGCGCGATGTTCTTGTTGATATATGCTCTCGGTCAGGGATTTCTGCTCGCAAGGAGGTGGATATTGGGCTTTTTGGAGATGGGGGCAGATCCTTGCGACCGGCTGACATATTACTCTACTCTTGGGATAGTGGATGCGACGTATGTGTTGATCTTACGGGTTCGTCGCCTTTGACGCAATCCGGGTTGATTGATTTTACACCAGGGCGAGCGATCAGTGATGCTGCACAGCGTAAACGAGTCAAGTACGATGCCAAATGCGCGGATATTGGATATGGGTTTCTCCCCTTCTCTTTTTCTTCTTTTGGAGAACTTGAGAAAGATACATTCACCTTACTTAAGCGTATTCGAAGATTCTCTATGACCCAAGACATTGGAGCGCGTGCAGCAGTTCATATGTTTAATAGGATTGGTTTTACCATTGCTAGAGGTGTGGGGGCTCAGTTAGTTTCGAGGCTCCCCACCAATCTTTTGTAATCCTATGAGTTTTTAATAAAAGTGTGATTTATTAATAAAAAATAAAAATAAATAAAAATAAATAAAAAATAATAATAATAATAATAATAATAATAATAATAATAATAATAATAATAATAATAATAATAATAATAATAATAATAATAATAATAATAATAATAATAATAATAATAATAATAATAATAATAATAATAATAATAATAATAATAATAATAATAATAATATAATAATAATAATAATAATAATAATAATAATAATAATAAACTACATGAAAGTCATATTTGAATATCATGTTATAGAAGTAAACGTACTCGCGGTTGCACTGTGTTAATTTACCTAAACTGTTAATTCTAGACATAAGAAAGGAATGTCATGAAGAGTTTATAATACTTATCTCAAGACTAAACAATCACTTGAATGTATGGACATGGCATACAAAAGTAAAATACATCACTTGATTTTAGAAAAGGATTAATGGAAAATGGTGAATACCTCAAAAGCAACATCAACATTTCGATTCGAGACATTTGGTTGATTCATTAACAACGATTTGTAAAGTGTGGACTACCAAATAAATTTAAACTAACTTCCTGCTTTTGATAGTATCGTTAAAAAGAGTAATCTTTTAGTTTTTTAACGGTATGGGCCTCCCATATACAAAATTGAAATCTATTTACGTGTTTTATGAGATACTTTTGGAACATGCATGACTAGTCATAAATAAAATTCATGTTAAGAGTTCCAACATTAGTAGCTAACTATTTGAGTTATAAATATAAGTGTCACGAATTTTTAGAATGATCAAAACAAAAACCTAAAGGTTAAGAATCATATCAATTAGCTACTTATACTTCAATGAGTTTTTGAAAGAATCATACCCCTAATTTGGAAGAGGAGATCATGCAAAATTGCACAATACAATAAGACAATAATGACTTAAAATGACATTTCGCTTTTGTGGGTTTTGGAGTTAACATTCCGATTACTTACTTCTGTAATCAGTTAAAGAGGAGGTTCATTAATCACAAATTCAAAGTTTGCTATCATTCAACATCTACAATAATCTTTATTGAAAAATTATTTAGTCGGTCATTAAAAAAAAAAAAAAAACCTTACATTAAGAAAGAGAGGGCAGTGTCCATATGAAAAGAGACCAACTGTGTCCTTGTTATTGTTGTCGTTCTCTTATTCAAACCATATGAGATCACAAACATATGAACATATGTTTGATCAGTTTTGATTAAAGCCACTTACAAATTAGAAAACTCATTTCATATTAAAAAGAGTTAATTTCATAAGTGGTCTCTGTGGTCTGTCTGATTTAACGGATTTAATCCTTTTATTTTTTTAACGGATTTGGTTCTTGTGTTTGCGACCTGTAACGGGTTTGGTCCCTTGACTATTTTTTCCATTTGTTTGACCATAAGATCTTGAGATCTACTCTGATCCGATCCTACTTTTCTCGAATTGCAAACTAAAAAACTACAAGTTTATGGTTTATGATTTTATATAATTTAAAAACAACATGTAATTCTTCCTAAACATTCCATATTCATACTTATCTTTATCATGTAATTGTCAAGTTTAGCATGCTCGTCTTATTGAGATGTGAACTTTTCAATATTCGTTTGTAAACTTTATCACTGAAATCACATATATTAGCTTCAATGACTTTGGATATGGTTCTTGTTAATTAGATTGTTAATAAGGTCCTTTTCCTTCGGTTTATATAAAGAGAAAACAAATGTGTAACACCCCAACCCGACAAGGGTAGAAGTGTCACATTCTGGTGTCATATCAGAACATACAATTAAAAGCGGAAGTCTTAAGAATAAAGTATCAAGTCATTTAAACAATGATTTACAAGGAAAATTACAAAACCCAAAATGTCTAAGATAAAATGAAATCTCAAAACAAAAGCCCGCCGAAATAAGTCCAAATAATAAGGTAACTAGGTTTAGTCCACTCAGATAATCCAACTCTCAGCCCATCGAATGCCCATCTTCAAACCTAAAACCTGCCGCAGGAAAAGAAATGCGGCTGAGCTTAAAAAGCCCAGTGAACAGATATAACAAAACGAAAGCTAAATAAAATCTGAAATGCGAAATGAAACAAGGGAAACGGATAACAAAGTCGCAGCGAAATGAGAACAATGAGTAATTGAGGATCCTGCAGAACACAATTATACAGATATCCAAAATGAACAGATAACAAAGAGAACGAAGCAAAGCAAAGCATCGATATATATATAAAGAAGCACATACAAACCAGACATACAAGGACTGAAACATAAGCAAACATAGCAGGCGTAGCATCCACACAACATATAAGTCATACAATCAATTCAGGAAATCAGGAGACATACAAGAACTACAAATGTCTACAGGAAAGCGGAAGCAATTAATTAATAAGTGAGCATGGCAATTCACATAGATCAAAACTCTTAGTTGAAGACATAACCAGTATCAAGCAGCGGAAGTGCTAACAACATTCAACACATGGCAGTCACACGTAATAAGTAGGAATACAATATAAACGATATAATTAAATGAATTAGAGACATAGCAGGGCAACTAAATAAATTAACAAGCCAGACGTCACAAGCTGAACCATTTACCCAATTAAACCGTAGCATAAACAGAAATGCAAACATGGCAGGTCAACAATAAGCAGATAAGGATACTATCAGATAATCATAGTCCACGAAATTATCTGAACAAGTACACAAAATAAACAGACAAAACTATCGATTACACATTAGCATGGTCACCAGACATTTCAGAGGGTCACATAACAGTGAGATCACATATCGTCAGATGGAAACAGGTAACTCAGATAACCGCATATTAGTCACATCATAGCAGGATAATCAATGGTCACATAAAACATGAATAGCATAATCAAATTCAATAAGCATATAATAACCCGGTACGTGAATGGAACCATAGTCTGAAGTAACGGAATGAGAGTGTAACAGATCAAAGCAATGGAACATATATATCTTGGTAGTAGAGTGAGTCACATAAGGGTATTGGGTAAAGGACAATCAATTGAATATGGTGCATGGGGAATCCGAAGGTACAATTTAGGTATATCAAAAGTGTAAGGGTTGTCAGAAATCTATCCCGAGCCAACAAAACAAACCATATCAATAGTGGCAATAGCAACCAAGTAACCAATAGTAACCATTGTATTCGGAGGGGTGACCTCAGAATACCGAACCAATATGAGGGGAGACCTTAGTAACCAGTGGAGTAGCTAGCTCCCAAAATGTGAGGGGGTGTATTGCACACACGCACCGCATCACCAAAACAAATCATATCATATCAAATACAAATCAAAACAAATCTAGGATGCATCCATACCGCAAAACAATAGTGGCCATACAATATATCTTAAGCGCGCATAATCAATACAAAATGGGGACGGTGTGGAACATCACTCATCCACACCGAGTCATGCCATTGGTGCATCAATGACACGGACATGGAACCCCCATGCCTAGTTAATGGCTCGGGTATCAAACTGACAGGTCAAAACAAAAGGTCCAAAGTGTAGCAATATATCAGTTATCATAATCAAAGTTCAATATCAATGGTTCCCAATTCAGAGGTTCATAGCAATAATTCAATATCAAGGTCCAATATCAATGTTTCAATAACAAAGTTTCAATAGCACACATATAATAGCACAGGTCAAAAGCAAAAGTTCAATAGCAAAGGATTCAATAACGAAAGGATCAATAGCAATGGTTCAATATCAAGGGGTCAGCAGTAAGCAAATGTTCAATATCAGAGGATCAATAGCAATGAAAGCATAGCAATGAATATCATAAGCGAAACAAAGTCGAAGGACCAGAAGTCATGAGAGATCCCTACTGAAAAGGGATAGAATATCTGTACCTTATTCGAAGCAATCAACAATGAAAGTAAAGTCAAGAAAGGAGATCAATCACGTCGCCCGGAACCTATATGAATTAGATAACGTTCTATAAGAATCCGAAACACTTGTTTAAGACGGCTTTCCATTTTTAGCAAGTTTCTCATTTTAGTAATCTTTCCATTTTAAGTACTTTCTATTTTAGGAAACTTTCTATTTTAGGCAGGTTTCTATTTTTAGTAACTTTCCAAAATTAGCAGGTTTCCATATTAAGTAGGTTTAGTTACTTATCTCAAGTTAATTAATGAAAATGAGTATTATTATGATTTAAGGACAAGTTACAAAAGTTTAGGGTTTAAAATGTCAATATTGCAAAGTATAGGGTTAAAAGTGTAAATATAGTAAGTTTACTCATTTTACTCATTTAATCCATTTAGTTAATATATTAACAAGTTAATCCATCAAGTTTCATAATTTACAAAACAACCCCTTAATAAATCGACCAAAAACATTATAAACCCTAGTTTTTAGGTTATGATTAACGAATCCGTTCTAACCATTTTAGCTCGATTACTACAAGATTACAAGACTCCTTAGGTGATACCCTTTTCAATTCGAGACACCCTCCCCCAAAATCAATTTGTACGCCTCATGTTTAAATCAAAACACACTCATAAATCATTCGTTATCAATTCCATTTATCATATACGAAATCATATAATTCATAAGCTCATTAAACCCTTAAACAAAATATATAAGTGTCGACATATATGAAGGACTCAAAATCAATTTCGTATTCATATTCATACCACATGTTATTCGAATTACATAGAATTAGAATCAAGGTTTTATGTCTATTTGTGTTATCATTTCATGTGACAATTATAATCATGATTTTATGTGTTCCATCTTTTATATTACAAGCCCTAGAATATATATGTGCCACGAATTGGATTAAGAAACAAAGAAGAAGAGATTCAAGATGACGATACGTTACCCTAGTAGCATGTACGAGACAAGAGAACAAGAATCAAACCACCAAAATCAAACCAAGCCTTCCCTTGGTTATAATACCCCACGACCACAAATGAATACCCACGTCCAAGCTTTAATTCGACCCAAATACAATCACCACGTCCACCAATCGATTACCCACGATCACGAGCCTCCTAGGAACACCTTTGTTTGATGGATTTTCGGATTGAAATGGAGAATTTAAATTGGTGCCGCCACTTTGGATGAGAGAAAGAGAGCTAGGGTTTTCTTGGTGTTTTTGAAATGATATGTGAATGATAAATGTGATTGATTAGAATTGATATGGTGGTTAATATGGGAGAGGATAAGGCCGGCCATCAAGGAGTAATCAAGGACCAATTCACAAACTTTCCATCTTATCATTTTACAATGTATATAGTCTTGTTTCAAGTCTAGATTAATTGTGTACCATTTACATGTTTTAAATGTTACTTAGACTTTAATTATTCATGTTCTTCTAATTTATATCATAAGTTACTTACTTTCATAATGTAGGAATATTATTAATCATATAACTTGTTAAATGATGTTGACGTGTTTCCCGAGTTGGTAAAATTTTAAGTTGGAGGGCAAAATTGTCATTTTACGCGACTTGAGATTTTAGGGTTTTACAACTCTTCCCCTCTAAAAAGAAAATTTTCGTCCTCGAAAATTGAAGTCGCAAAGGTACACGGAGACGTACAAGTTTAAGGCAGACGTAGCAATCCATAGCCTCACACAGATCATAACGATTTCGGTTCCAAAGCGTACAAATCTTATACATAACAGATGTCGGTGAGAATCTCGCAAAGAGGTACAGAATTCCAATCGAACATGAGGAGTGACAAATAAGCTTATAAGTCTTAGTCCATTCACGTACCAACCCAGGCATTTCCCAAAACGTCGTATGATTCCAATAAGTTCAAATTATATGATCTCTCGGTATTATCCGCGTTGATCAGGCCATAATACTTGCATCACATAACAAGCCCTTATTGTCACCATATTCTGTCCCGGGTCATGACAAACCACATAGCCAATATCACACAAAACATATCACATACAGATAACAAGTAACATACCAAAGCAGGCCAGATCACATACATACAACATATACTACATCAAACAACTTACCATACCACAAAGGAGAGAAGGCCACCAACTTGCGTAAAACGGTTCCTCAGGACTCATTACTGAAGATTCAAAGGAAAAGCTGAGTTATTACCAAAATGCCAAAAGATAACGCTTCACGATTCAAACCGAGTTCTGAACAAATCAAAGAAGAGCAATGCCGATCAAAATCACATAGCAAAATATCAAACCGCCACAAACGCATGACAAACGAATCGGAGCAACATAAGTCGCGTCAAAATCATATGAAGTAGATGAACCTTCTCGGTCACCGGTTGAATCTTGTCTCCGTCTTTTGCGTCTTTGGTTGATCCGTCCAGCTTCCTCCAGTAGCATCCTGATGTCTCCAGCAGCATCACGATCAGTTGCGGCTTCTGTTTCACGAACCTCTCTAGAAATTGTTGCAACCAATGCAAGGTTAGCACCATCATCTTCAACTCTACGAGTAGTCTCCATCTAACGATCGACAGACGGATGTGCGAAGACAAAATAATAAAATCAAATGCGAAGAGAAGAAGAGCAAAACAGTGAAGACAAAAGATTATCGAAGTCAAAACTGAACGACAATCAAAAGGAATCGGAATATATCGGAACAGACGGAAGCCTAATGTCTACCCAATCCTCACAGGTCAATCCTAAGGTCAACAAGACGAAACCTTAGCTCTGATACCATAATTGTAACACCCCAACCCAACAAGGGTAGAAGTGTCACATTCTGGTGTCATATCAGAACATACAATTAAAAGCGGAAGTCCTAAGAATAAAGTATCAAGTCATTTAAACAATGATTTACAAGGAAAATTACAAAACCCAAAATGTCTAAGATAAAATGAAATCTCAAAACAAAAGCCCGCCAAAATAAGTCCAAATAATAAGGTAACTAGGTTTAGTCCACTCAGATAATCCAACTCTCAGCCCATCGAATGCCCATCTTCAAACCTAAAACCCTGCCGCAGAAAAGAAATGCGGTGAGCTTAAAAGCCCAAAGGAAGCAGATATAACAAAACGAAAGCTAAATAAAATCTGAAATGCGAAATGAAAGGGAAACGGATAACAAAGTCGCAGCGAAATGAGAACAATGAGTAATTGAGGATCCTGCAGAACACAATTATACAGATATCCAAAATGAACAGATAACAAAGAGAACGAAGCAAAGTAAAGCATCGATATATATATAAACAAGCACATACAAACCAGACATACAAGGACTGAAACATAAGCAAACATAGCAGGCGTAGCATCCACACAACATATAAGTCATACAATCAATTCAGGAAATCAGGAGACATACAAGAACTACAAATGTCTACAGGAAAGCGGAAGCAATTAATTAATAAGTGAGCATGGCAATTCACATAGATCAAAACTCTTAGTTGAAGACATAACCAGTATCAAGCAGCGGAAGTGCTAACAACATTCAACACATGGCAGTCACACGTAATAAGTAGGAATACAATATAAACGATATAATTAAATGAATTAGAGACATAGCAGGGCAACTAAATAAATTAACAAGCCAGACGTCACAAGCTGAACCATTTACCCAATTAAACCGTAGCATAAACAGAAATGCAAACATGGCAGGTCAACAATAAGCAGATAAGGATACTATCAGATAATCATAGTCCACGAAATTATCTGAACAAGTACACAAAATAAACAGACAAAACTATCGATTACCCATTAGCATGGTCACCGACATTTGAGGGTCACATAACGGTGAGATCACATATCGTCGATGGAAACAGTAACTCCGGATAACCACATATTAGTCACATCATAGCAGATAATCAATGGTCACATAAAACATGAATAGCATAATCAAATTCAATAAGCATATAATAACTCGATGCGTGAATGGAACCATAGTGCAAGTAACGGAATGAGAGTGTAACAGATCAAAGCAATGGAACATATATATCTTGGTAGTAGAGTGAGTCACATAAGGGTATTGGGTAAAGGACAATCAATTCAGAATATGGTGCGTGGGGAATCCGAAGGTACAATTTAGGTATATCAAAAGTGTAAGGGTTGTAAATCTATCCGAGCCAACAAAACAAACCATATCAATAGTGGCAATAGCAACCAAGTAACAAATAGTAACCATTGTATTCTGGAGGGTGACCTCGAATACCAAACCAATATGAGGGAGACCTCAACGAATCAAGTGGAGTAGCTAGCTCCCAAAATGTGAGGGGTGTATTGCACACACGCACCGCATCACCAAAACAAATCATATCATATCAAATTAAAATCAAATCAAATCTAGGATGCATCCATACCGCAAAACAATAGTGGCCATACAATATATCCAAGCGCGCATAATCAATACAAAATGGGGCGGTGTGGAACATCACTCATCCACACTGGAGTCATGCCATTGGTGCATCAATGACACGGACATGGAACCCCCATGCCTAGTTAATGGCTCGGGTATCAAACTGACAGGTCAAAACAAAAGGTCCAAAGTGTAGCAATATATCAGTCATCATAATCAAAGTTCAATATCAATGGTTCCCAATTCAGAGGTTCATAGCAATAATTCAATATCAAGGTCCAATATCAATGTTTCAATAACAAAGTTTCAATAGCACACATATAATAGCACAGGTCAAAAGCAAAAGTTCAATAGCAAAGGGTTCAATAACGAAAGGATCAATAGCAATGGTTCAATATCAAGGGGTCAGCAGTAAGCAAATGTTCAATATCAGAGGATCAATAGCAATGAAAGCATAGCAATGAATATCATAAGCGAAACAAAGTCGAAGGACCAGAAGTCATGAGAGATCCCTACTGAAAAGGGATAGAATATCCACCTTATTGAAGCAATCAACAATGAAAGTAAAGTCAAGAAAGGAGATCAATCACGTCGCCCGGAACCTATATGAATTAGATAACGTTCTATAAGAATCCGAAACACTTGTTTAAGACGGCTTTCCATTTTTAGCAAGTTTCTCATTTTAGTAATCTTTCCATTTTAAGTACTTTCTATTTTAGGAAACTTTCTATTTTAGGCAGGTTTCTATTTTTAGTAACTTTCCAAAATTAGCAGGTTTCCATATTAAGTAGGTTTAGTTACTTATCTCAAGTTAATTAATGAAAATGAGTATTATTATGATTTAAGGACAAGTTACAAAAGTTTAGGGTTTAAAATGTCAATATTGCAAAGTATAGGGTTAAAAGTGTAAATATAGTAAGTTTACTCATTTTACTCATTTAATCCATTTAGTTAATATATTAACAAGTTAATCCATCAAGTTTCATAATTTACAAAACAACCCCTTAATAAATCGACCAAAAACATTATAAACCCTAGTTTTTAGGTTATGATTAACGAATCCGTTCTAACCATTTTAGCTCGATTACTACAAGATTACAAGACTCCTTAGGTGATACCCTTTTCAATTCGAGACACCCTCCCCAAAAATCAATTTATGTACTCATGTTTAAATCAAAACACACTCATAAATCATTCGTTATCAATTCCATTTATCATATACGAAATCATATAATTCATAAGCTCATTAAACCCTTAAACAAAATATATAAGTGTCGACATATATGAAGGACTCAAAATCAATTTCGTATTCATATTCATACCACATGTTATTCGAATTACATAGAATTAGAATCAAGGTTTTATGTCTATTTGTGTTATCATTTCATGTGACAATTATAATCATGATTTTATGTGTTCCATCTTTTATATTACAAGCCCTAGAATATATATGTGCCACGAATTGGATTAAGAAACAAAGAAGAAGAGATTCAAGATGACGATACGTTACCCTAGTAGCATGTACGAGACAAGAGAACAAGAATCAAACCACCAAAATCAAACCAAGCCTTCCCTTGGTTATAATACCCCACGCTTACAAATGAATACCCACGTCTAAGCTTTAATTTGACCCAAATACAATCACCACGTCCACCAATCGATTACCCACGATCACGAGCCTCCTAGGAACACCTTTGTTTGATGGATTTTCGGATTGAAATGGAGAATTTAAATTGGTGCCGCCACTTTGGATGAAAGAAAGAGAGCTAGGGTTTTCTTGGTGTTTTTGAAATGATATGTGAATGATAAATGTGATTGATTAGAATTGATATGGTGGTTAATATGGGAGAGGATAAGGCCGGCCATCAAGGAGTAATCAAGGACCAATTCACAAACTTTCCATCTTATCATTTTACAATGTATATAGTCTTGTTTCAAGTCTAGATTAATTGTGTACCATTTACATGTTTTAAATGTTACTTAGACTTTAATTATTCATGTTCTTCTAATTTATATCTTAAGTTACTTACTTTCATAATGTAGGAATATTATTAATCATATAACTTGTTAAATGATGTTGACGTGTTTCCCGAGTTGGTAAAATTTTAAGTTGGAGGGCAAAATTGTCATTTTACGCGATTTGAGATTTTAGGGTTTTACAAAATGTGTTGTATTAAAAACTGGACACTTGTCAAATAGAGAGGATTAGATATTTTTGGAAAAAATTGATGAAGAGAGAGGATTAAAACTGTGTTATATTATTTTAAATAGAAGTGTAAACATTGAATACATGTTTTGAGTATATATGAAATTTCTAAAATATGAAATTGCCTATAGATCACCAACATGAAATAATTGAAGGCTATAGAGAAACATGCTCCGCTTGTGGCATGTTATATAGGTTAATGTCAAATTTAGACATATCAATGGGTTTTGTATACAATTTTCTAGATTTATTTATATAAACTCTTTACGTATTAATGAGTATGACTAATATACATACAAGTGCTTGTGATATCTTTTGTGTAAAACAGTGATTCGTAACCTAATGAGAATCTCATTTTGTCGCAACACACGGACAAAAAACACCTTGTGCGTTATACATATGCACAGATATATATATATATATATATATATATATATATATATATATATATATAGACAAGCGTTCAAATGAGAAGTCTATTTTTTGTGAGAACGCGAGAAGAGATCTGGACCGTAGGATCAATTAAATCTCATCTTAATATCAATTTGGGCGGAATGGCATTTTTGTAATTTTTGGCCAAAAATTAGAGGGGTCTAAGTGTATTATTCTCATTTGCTAACACCCACCAAAAAATAT
The DNA here is from genome assembly GCA_910596185.1 of Chrysanthemum makinoi. NCBI lineage: Eukaryota > Viridiplantae > Streptophyta > Magnoliopsida > Asterales > Asteraceae > Chrysanthemum > Chrysanthemum makinoi. Next base: position 2,048,858 of record OU343223.1, on the reverse strand, counting down.
CCCTTTTTTCTCTGGAGAAACCAAACACTCTTAAACACACAAACCAACTACACCTATTCTTCATCTCCCTGGTTTTAATCACACATCTGCTTCATCTCATGGGTTATTAGTCATCTCCATCATCTCTTTGCGCCAATAATCTCGGCGTTGGCTGCGTTATTTGCCGCGTTGACTTTTTAATTGATTGTTTTCCGATTCAATTGGGTATAAATTTCAACTTTTCAACAATTTTCTTTAGATAATTCGTTTGTTAATAATTTGAAACAATGTTATGTGGATTTGAATGCTAAAATTGATAATTCGTTGTGTAATTGATTGATTGATTGTATGCGTAGACTAAGTGTTTGGCAAAATGCATAACTATGTTGTGGATTGCATGTGTAGACCAAGTGTTTGACGAAATGCCTTACTTAGTAATGTGTATTTTTGGCTAAACTTTTCATGGATATATGTGTAGACCAAGTGTTCAACCGAAATGCCTTACTTAGTTATGTGTATTTTTGGTTGAAATTTTCATGGATATATATGTAGGATTTGTTTGATGAAATGTCTTACTTAGTTATGTGTAATTTTGGCTAAAATTTCATGGATAAATGTGTAGAACAAGTTTTCGGCCACTAGTATCATTTCATTTCATTTCACAAAATCTTTCTTTTTAGTCAAATCGGTTCATATTTTTCCTTTTTTAATTGAAATTTAATGTCTATATAGTTTTGAACTTAATGTATGGCGTTGATTTATATGTACCGTAACTTTTCGCATGTGAAGATTTTCATGTTAAGTTTTTATGTAGTTCAACGATCAGATATGTTTCCTTTAGAGGAGATTATTTAGAGAATAGCGTACTCTAATGTTGATTTAGAGGCAATTTTTAAGTTTAGAAACAATATCTTCACTTGTGAAGAAAGTCATCTAGGAATGAGTTAGTTATCTAGGAATGAGTTAGTTTGCGTAAAACATATATTATGAGAATAGCGTACTCTAGTGTTGATTTAGAGGCGATTATTTAAGTTTAGAAACAATATCTTCACTTGTGAAGAAAATCATCTAGGAATGAGTTAATTTGAGTAAAAGATAGATTATGAGAATAGTGTACTCTAGTGTTGATTTAGAGGCGATTATTTAAGTTTAGAAACAATATCTTCACTTGTGAAGAAAATCATCTAGGAATGAGTTAATTTCGTAAAGATAGATTATGAGAATAGTGTACTCTAGTGTTGATTTAGAGGGGATTATTTAAGTTTAGAAACAATATCTTCACTTGTGAAGAAAATCATCTAGGAATGAGTTAGTTTGCGTAAAAGATAGATTATGAGAATAGTGTACTCTAGTGTTGATTTAGAGGCGATTATTTAATTTTAGAAACAATATCTTCACTTGTGAAGAAAATCATTTCCTACAAGCGTTATAATAGTAAATTTGATTTAGCTAACACTCCTACACGCTTCAAAAATCTTGTTGCCAAACATATGTAAATTTGATAAAAGATCATAGGCCCTTTTATTTACTTATGAGCGTATCAACTAACGTTGAGTTTGTGGCTTATTTAAGGTCATTCACTCAACTTTATCAGCTCATAAGCCGAATTTATGAACTTTTCCAAAGTTACATAAGTTCATAAGCCTTGTAAATAAACTACAACAAACATCCTCTTCTTGAAAATATCATATGTTTTGTTGTACTTAAAATGAGCTTAATTTAGGTCCGAAATATGTTGTCATTTTACTTGAGACTAAAAATGACTTGATGCTGAACTTCGCTACAGTACGATCATTGAGACTTGATGTTAAAGTGTGGGAGCCGTCGTGATTACCTTGTTTCACTTTAGGAATGCCTTTGCTAATTCATTTGGGAGGAATTGGTGCGACCAAAGGTGCCAATAAGAGCGGAACTTGTTCCAACATGGTAAAAAGTCTACTTGTTATGATATCAATCTTCCTTTTTTATCTCATCCTATGTAAATGTGATGATAACATGTTTGTGTTATTTTGTTGAAGGTTATACAAGCCTGATAAGCCCAACTCCTTTTTTACGCAAAACCTAGTCATTCATATTCCATAGCTGTGAAGGAAAAGTTCATCCACATAGAGGTTTAGCTTACTACTTTTAGTCTCCAATTTAGTTGGTGTCACTGTTAGATACTTGACATCTTTATATACGAACCATAACATTTGTTGTCATGGCTTGATTGGCAGTATGCTTTAAAAGTATTTGTTCGAAAGCCAAAGGATCATAATAGTTTGGTGGCACAACATATATGGGAGGCTGTTGGTGCTAATGACAAGAAATCGTATATCTTCGATTGTAAATTTGAAGCAGAATTGAATCATGTTAATGAACAAGGGTCTTGTAATTCATCTTTAACCCTTTCTAAAGCGATGTTGTTGCAAGAGCGTGCAGATCATAGGTGATCATGGCAACTCCGCTACCTTAAAGAGGGATATGTCGGGAAGTCTTCTTGGCGATAGCGAGCACAAGTGAAGGACATGGACATAGGAATGGATATGGAATATAGGAATTTGATGGGTGCACCCTCCTCCATCTTGCGTGTGAAACTGCAGATATGGGGATGATTGAGCTCTGTAACAATATGGTGCCAATATAAATGTTTTCGAGTTCAAGAGGACGGACACCGCTCAATCATTGCATCCTTAGAGGCAAATTTTGCATGTGCAAAGGCGCTTCTTACAAGGTAACCTTTGACATATATGTATTACACATTCTCTATTGTCTTAGGGCATTTCTCGTAATCTATTTTATTTTTGTAAATTGCAGAGGGGCTAATCCTCAAGCTATTAATGTATCTTGAGGTAAAAGCAACAATGGAGCTTGCTGATAGAATCAAATTTTAGAGACAATGAGGTGTTAAATTTGATATCAAACTCGAATGGGTAACATGTATGTTGAAGGTATATGTTGAATGGGTAACAATATGGATCACATGTCTCAGTGCTTTTGTAAAAATGATAAAATTGTTTACGCAAATGAATCATATATGGGGACGAGAGAAGTTAGAAGGTAATGATACAAGCAATGACCGCTTTCGAGAAGATTTGGTGCAAGTTTTTGTTGATGCACGCAACTAGGGAGGGTGCTAATAGGAAAGGAGATAGTGTGGAATCGGTGTTAGCTCATACGTCCTCAAAATCGGCGCCAATCCGTATGCCAAAAGCTCCTTGCGAACACCGGTGATTGAAATTCATTAAACTTGTCTAACAACTATGTTCTTCCTCCTTTGAATGATGAGGAATTGCGAAAGGCTATATACGGTGGGACCACAACTAAAGGAACAAATTATGCCTCTAGTTTTCCGTTTGGTGATATTGAAAAGCGTTCAGCTCTCAACATGACATCAAAGTGGTGGAATCATTATTTCCATTTCCAACTATTCTCCAGTCTTTTAAGGAGGATCTTATTACGTCCGAGCTTTTACCGTTTCATAAAATAGCACCCTTGTGTCCAAAGTCCTGTTGGATTCAAATTATTGAACCAAAATCTACTCCACTTCCTAGTGTAATTCTACAGGAATGCCTTAGTTTTTACATCAAGAAGCAGGTCAATCATATTGGCGTCGAATCTTGTCAAAGTTGCTACATGACTGGAAATTGATGGATGAGTTAAGAGTTCTGCGTGATGTATATTTTTTAGGCTCTGAGCATTTCTTGACAGTAGTTTATAATAAGGCGGACAAGGGAGAATCATGGGATGATGATTTTGAGTTGAACATGGTATTACATGAATCAATTAGAAACTCTGGCAGACAAGATGATTAGCTTCGCGGATTCCTTAGTTGTGTCTTTAACAAATAGGGATGTTCAACGGTACCGCACCACTTCTTGCGCCAAGCCCGTAAAAGTGGTGTGGTATTAATGACCTAGACTCACTTAAGTTCACATACAAGCTCCCTTGGTCGCTTGAACTTATTGCAAATGTTGAAGTGTTGAACAAGTACAACAAGGTGATGAATTTCTTATTGAGGGTCAAGCGTGCAAAATTTGTCCTTGATAAATCTCGAAGATGGATGTGGAAGGAACGAAGCACAACGATAGTTAGCTGGAAGCATAGATTGTTGGTGGAGCAAAAACTACTTCATTTTGTTGATGTGTTTCATCAATATGTTATGGACAGAGTCTACCATAGCGCATTGCACGAGTTATGTAAAGGCATGACGGTTGGATCTCTTGATGAAGTGATTGAAGTACATGAGGCCTACTTACTGTCAATTTAGCGTCAATGTTTTGTAGTCCCAGATAAGCTGTGGGCATTAATTGCAAGCGGATCAACGGTATACTTGGACTAGCATTAGACTTCTATTCGTCGGCCCGGACATAATCCGATGAGTGAAACACTTTACGCAATCAAAGCGGATGTGAGAAGGAAGTAGATCGCGTTGAAAGCAGTTTGACAATTGCATGGCCATCCTCCTCGAGGATTCGATCTTTCAAGTTGAATGCGAGTCAATTTCCACATTTGGCGATTTAGTAACGAATTATTTTTACATGTGCGGTGCTGGAAACTTGATAACTGCTCCTACTGGCTCCGACTCCTCAACTAATTTTAAATCTGCAGTAAGCATTTATGTTTTGGATGTTAAATAAAATAAATTGCATTGTGAGAAAGGATGGTAACTCATGAAGCTCGGGCCTGTAGCCACCACCTCCACCTAGTACACCTCCGGTGGTGAGAGGCAACCAAATGGAAATAAGAGCCGTCTTCAGAAATTCTAGCAATGGTGGTAAGAAATGCGGGATTGGTGGTGGAGCTATAGTGGGAATTGTGATATCTATTTTGGTTGTTGGGGCAATCGTTGCATTCTTTTTGTTCAAGAAGAGATCCAGAAAATCGCCTAATGATATTGAAAAGACCATTAAGTAGACGTTTGCTCCACCTTCCACGCCTGGGTACAAATCATTTGTTTCTTTTGTGGGTTAATTATTTTCATTGCAGCGGCATGCTCGCCCGAGAAAATGATCATTTGTTTTGGTGGAGTTTACCAACTAACCAATATCGTGCATTTTGGATATTCAGCTTACCTTACCATTAGTAACTTAAGTCTTTCTTTCTCACAATTTATAATATATAACAAACCAATTAAAATAAGATTGTGAACCATAAATTATATTTGTGCAAAGCCTTATGTTCTTACATTACGTAGAACTCAAAAATCTATCCAAGCTACCCTATGGCCAACACAAAGCATTCATAATTCCTCTAGCAATATTGAATCTTAAACCACCACCCATCCAGCGTCACAAATCATTTGTAGATGATGATTTCTCAAAAAACCTGTAGTTCCCAAGAAGATAAGTGTGGCTCCAAAAAACGCCATATCATATTCAATAGCCGATCTTCAAATAGCTTCTGAGACAGCTTTAGTCTTGATAACCTTGTTGGGGAGGGATCTCTTGGGCGTGTATCGGCTGGCTCAATTTGAAGATTTAAAGGTATAGTCTTTTCTCCACATAAATGTATGACTTCCACTTTCTAAATGTTCATCATTATATTGTCTTACTCATCCTCATTCAAGCTTGAGGTTATTTATGGTAAACATACCCATCCCCAAAAAAAACTAAGACATTCATATCTTTGTAGAACATAAATGTAATCTGGTTCCTTACATTGCATAAAACTATGATCTTTCCTTTTTAAGAATTAAAGGGCTAGTTGGTTTTGTACTTGTTGACAATACCTTTAAGGAAAGTATTGAAGTTGGTATGGCGTTCTTGGCAATAATTTGTTTTCTCAAGTACTAGGTTGGTATTAAGTATCCAAAAGCGTAGGAGGGTGTAAGCGACCCAATTGATTTTTGACCTAAAGTCACTTTGGCATAGGTTTATGGTTTAGGTGTTATTTTCATTAGGCACATGTCTTGTACTACTTTAAGCATCTTATTGTTTTTGTGTGTGCTCGATAAAGTTGATATCGAACTTTTGGTGAATGAGCCAAGCCTCACTTCAAGACTTGAGTAAAAGAAAACGATTATTTTGAGACACAATGAATCAATTCAATAGGATGAGTAGGTTGCTTTAATTCCAGGGCTTCAATCTGCATAATGTCCTGCTACAAGTAGTGTGAGTTTTAGCGTGGATTTGTAGCGGTGAGTATTCACAAGGCAAAATGATTGCATCATAAAATTGCTGCGTTGGACTTTAGCGGAGAAGCAAATCTAGTGGTAGATCACGAGAGTGGCATGTGATCATAGTTTAGATATACATGATTTGGACACCTTTCCCTAATATATAATATGTTATGTGCTTGATATCAGGTGACTTTCTAACATTGGAATCTTCGTGTCTAAGTGTTGCTTGTTTGTTTAAATGTAATTTGCAATAGATTACATCAGATTATGACATACAATGTGTTTCTTTTGTTGTCATTCACGTTGACAATATTGAGATCATTCACCAAGATCAAGTGCATGGCGTATCTCCGATTTGTGCCACTTATTTCAGTTGGTCATTTTTAAAGCCTCTTAGCTTGATTAAAATGTCCATTCCGATCCTTAATTATTAAATTCTAGCCTACCAAATATACCCTAATTATATCGCATTAGATGCTTGATAGATCTGAATAGGTGGATCTTAATTGGTCCCCTGATGATTCGACTTTGGCTAGTGGAAGTTTAGATAACAGTTGATATATGGGGCGTGGCATGGCATCCGGTGATTTAAGGGGTCCTCTGAGTCTTGTTAAAGGGGTAACTTGGGATCCCATTTGTTCCTTTATAGTGGTCAATCAGATGACAAAACTGTAACTTTTTGGTGAACATCAAACTGGAGTCTTGCACATAGAACAAACGGACCTTGGACAAAATCGGTATGTTTATCCATTAGAGGTGGTAAAACGGGCAATATAGGATTAGAAAAGTTATATTAATTCAATGATCTTTTGGATTTTGTTTAATAAATTGAATTAGAAGATTACATGCATTAAAAATACACTTAGGAATTGACCCGTTTATTTTTAAGCTATTATTTTGTTGACCAAGTTGACCCATTGAAGATGAACATAATCTAAATCAACTCGTTCTTGTATTTTTAAAATTCTTTTCTTATATGATGCTTAAGTCTCATTTATTTGGACTTTCTAATTGTTTCCTCTGATTGGATCTACTTTCTTTAGGCGGCTCGGGTGGTCTCCTTGTGGCCATTTTACAACTACAACCCACGGTTTTCAAAAGCCAAGACATTCAGACTGTTCTAGAATGAGGGAATGGACCGCGACATTTGACTTTTAGGGCACAACGTCCCTATTATTGTGGTAATGTTTAATCATTCTATGTTTAGAAGGAGCACGATAAATAGCCGAATCAACCATTATTATGCGGACTCACTGCAAATGCTCGCCTCTTTTTGTTGCTAAACATTTCTTTGCTCAAAGCATTGTCGACTTATCTTGGTAAATTTGTAACTCACCTAAATAACTTTAGTTTTTTATTATTATTTTTATATTTTGTGATATATAATTGTGCTAATTCTAATTTTCGGAACCCGGATGGGTATTCACTATTTGCCTATTCTTTGGATGGTACTGTGGCTACTTTCCATTTTGAGGTCAAAGAAATTAGTCAAAGGTTAAGTGATGTGGAGCTCAAGGAGTTGAAAAAGAGTCGTTATGGTGACATTAGAGGCCGACAAGCAAACTTAGCGAAAGTCCGAAAGCAGTTGTTGCTCAAAGCAGCATCTAAAAAGGTTGTTGGAAATGTCACATACATAGTCAACATGTTGATTTATTTCTTTAACCGTCTTTGCTAGTGCATGAATATAACCGGATCACGTAGTGTTTAGTTCCCCATATCATGTGCTCTAGTTCGATCATATCCATTGAATTAGACTCGGTTTTAAAGTCGATACACCGGTAGGTGGTAAGAGTTTTATATTCGGAACTTTGCTCGACGGTAAATACAATTGCGGTGTCAATAGCGGATACAAATAAGGTGTCTCAGATTCTCAATTAAATAATGCATGATTCGGCAAGTTTAAATGTTAAGATGTGCGTTCTTTAATATAAAAGGCTATACTCTTGACATTAGTGACATTATCATGTTTTTCTATATCATTTGAAACTTCAGTTGCTTGTATAGTGTTTTTCAGTGACTATTCCAAATGTACCGATATGATAATAGTTGTATTAATGAGCATTCATAGGATATCTTGTATGCATATGAAATTTTTATACTATGTTTGTCATATCATATCGGACAAAATGGTGATGTTTTTTTTTATACTTGACGATTAATAGACGATCATTTAAGTTTTGTAAGTATATCTTCACATGTGAAAATTATGAGCAAGGATTGAATCAATGGTCTTACTAGCATATTTTTTATACTAGAAGTGAAAAATATTGATGTTTTTTAGATGATTATTTAATTTTTGTAAAAATATCTTCACATGTGAAAATTATAAGCAAGGATTGAAGCTTTGATCTTACTAGCATATTTTTTATACTATAAGTGCAAAAATAGGAGATATTGATGTTTAATAGACGATTATTCAAGTTTTGTAATTATATCTTCACATGTAAAAATTATGAGCAAGGATTGAATCAATGGTCTTACTAGCATATTTTTTATACTAGAAGTGCAAGAATAGAATTTATTGATGTTTTTAGACGATTATTTAATTTTTGTAAGTATATCTTCACATGTGAAAATTATGAGTAAGGATTGAATTATTGGTCTTACTAGCATATTTTTTATACTAAAAGTGTAAAATAGGAGATATTAATGTTTAATAGACGATTATTTAAGTTTTGTAAAAATATCTTCACATGTGAAAATTATGAGCAAGGATTGAATCAATGGTCTTACTAGCATATTTTTTATACTAGAAGTGCAAAAATAGGATATATTGATGTTTTTTAGACGATTATTTAAGTTTTGTAAAAATATCTTCACATGTGAAAATTATGAGCAAAGATTGAAGCTTTGATCTTACTAGCATTTTTTTATACTAGAAGTGCAAAAATATAAGATATTGATGTTTAATATACGATTATTTAAGTTTTGTAAGTATATCTTCACATGTGAAAATTATGAGCAAGGATTGAATCATTGGTCTTACTAGTATATTTTTTATACTAGAGGTGCAAAAATATGATATATTGATGTTTTTTAGACGATTATTTATGTTTTGTAAGAATATCTTCACATGTGAAAATTATGAGCAAGGATTGAAACTTTGAACTTACTAGCATATTTTTTATACTAGAAGTGCAAAAATAGGAGATATTGATTTTTAATAGACGATTATTAAGTTTTGTAAGTATATCTTCACATGTGAAAATTATGAGCAAGGATTGAATCATTGGTCTTACTATCATATTTTTTATACTAGAAGTGAAAAAAATAGGATATATTGATGTTTTTTAGATGATTATTTAATTTTTGTAAAAATATCTTCACATGTGACAATTATGAGTAATGATAGAAGCTTTGATCTTACTAGCATATTTTTTATACTAGAAGTGCAAAAATAAGAGATATTGATGTTTAATAGATGATTATTTAAGTTTTGTAATTATATCTTCACATGTGAAAAAATAGCCTCATAACTTAGTCACATAGTCACATGTGAAAAAATAGGAGATATTGAAAAAAAACATAGTCACATGTGAAAAAATATGTCTCATAACTTAGTCAATTGTGATGTTCAAAAAAAAACTTAGTCACTTGTGAAACTTTATGTTTCATAGCCTTTAAAGATGGTAGGTGATTTGCATACTCTCATAAATGATGGAGAAAATTGAGAAGCAATTGAACCACCCAGTTATCAAGGTAAATTTGAATCTTTAATGTTTTTAGTCGATACTATTCATTCGGCATGTGTTGTTAATGATAAAGTGACAAACAACTGTTAGATCTTGTTATATATATTTAGACGAGATCATGATACAACACTTGGTTAATGATGATACTTTATAATCTTATGTGGGCGGTACCTTCTTGGGGAGAGCTTTAAAGATTTCGATGTTGCTTTTGTTGAAGCTGGTTTGTATCCTAAGCTCCTGAGGTTGGACTTTCTTTGAGTCATTCTTGTCTTGTTTCAATACTACCTATTCATGTATGGTTAATCAAGAACCTATGTTTGTCTATGACTAGTAACTATGTGGTTATGAAAACAATCTGTTTTGAACCACTTTCTTGGACTTTCTTTGAATATTATTGATGTTGAGTTGATATACAAATCCCTTTAGCATAGCATATTATCACTTTGACTTGCTTTCATTGACCCTGCCCTCTTAGCGGGATTGATAATATTTTGAACTTTTCATATTATAATGCCAAGGGAACCATGTTTTTGAAACAAGTTAACGACCTCTCGAGAGAAATGGAAGAAAAATGGTTCTTATAAACTAGGTCAATTTCTTTGATGGCATACATGAAATTATCATTTCAATATCACCTTTGTTATAAAAAAGAGATCACAAAGAACTGACTTTTTCTCGTTTAGAAATGTTTCATTGCGATTTGAAGTATACCCATGTAGTACTTTATGTTATCAAGTAAAATTATTGTAACGACCTTGATTTGGATCTACTAGAGTTCATCATTTTTTATTTTATTTTTGTTAAGGGATATTTATGATTTCTGACAATTATTCATTTATATGTGGGCTACTTCCTGTTAAACTTGAACATTATGATCCGAAATCTAAATAACGATATTGAAAGCTTTTCTATTATACTTCCATTGATATCCTTTTTTTAGAGCTTACACACCATTACTCTTTGTAGGTTCCTGCTATAATGTGTCTTGATGATGATTGCTTTCACGGGATCTCATTTGTATTTGCTTAGTAAACCATGACTTTCAGATGGATATACATAATGATATTATCATCAATTTGGGGAGAACGAAGTAATATAATATGTGATTGTGCTAAGGTATATTATGAGTTGTTCCTTTATGACTTTCGGGTTGCATTGAAGCTTCTTTAAACGAGACTTCATTTGTCTATTTGCGTTAAGGGAAAGTTTCACGAGTTACTCCTAAATTATTCACATCAACAACAACAACAACAACAACAACAAACCCAATCCCTGTGAGTCCTAAATTATTCACATCATTCATGGAATTTACTTGCACTTGACGGGAACAACATCCTTCGGGAGGATCGACCTTTTCATTGATAAAGTTGCTGCACATAATGGTTCTAAGTTTACTAGACAACATTTGGGTTTCTGTTTTTGTTTGAAGCATGTAGTAGTCCTATAGACGTCCCTCAAATCAAATATGGCAATCAAACTAAGGAGCAATCTAAAGAACACATTTCATGGTGGCTACATGTTTCAAGCCCACATCCGAAACTCAAGGAAAAGTATCTTAAATGTGCTTTTTCTATGAGAAATTATTTTGGAGATCATCAGATGTACCTTTTTTGGTCAAAAGTTCTAAACCAATGTTGGTACTCTAATATAAGGATGTATTTTGTTTATTTTTATGTTTGTGTATAACTATATATACGTGTATTTACTAGTGAAGAAAGCATATTCACACTGAAAGTAAAACTATCTCGCTCATGTATAAATGTACGTATATTTACTAAAGAAGATAGTTTATTCACATGCGAAAAAAAACTACTTGCTCATATATGTGTATTTACTAGTGAATAAATTTTATTCACACGCAAAGAAAAACACTAGAGAAAGAAAAGTTTATTCACACGCGAAGGAAAAAGTATATACTCATGTATGAATGTACACGTATTTACTAATGAAGAAAGTTTATTCACACACGAAGAAAAAAATATATGCTCATATATAAATATACGTGTATTTAATAAAGTTTATTCACATGCGAAGAAAAAAGACATATGCTCAATTATAAATGTATGTGTATTTTTATTAGTGAAAGAAAGTTTATTCACACACGAAGACACATGCTCATAATTTTCACATGTGAATATATTCTTACAAAACTTAAATAATCATCTACTAAGCATCAATATCTTCTAATAAGATAAAACCTTTAATCCTTGCTCATAATTTTCACATGTGAAAATATTTTTACGAAAATATAAAAAATACACTAATAAGATTAAAGCTTCAATTCTTGCTCATAGATTTCACACACAAAGATATTCTTACAAAACATAAATAATCGTCTATTAAACATCAATGTCACCTATTTTTTCAATTCTAATTTAAAAATATGTTAGTAAGATTAAACGTTCTATCCTTGCTTATAATTCTCACGAGCGGAGATATTCTTACAAAACTAAATAATCATCCACTAAACATCAACATCTCCTATTTCTGTACTTTTAGTATAAAAATATGCTAGTAAGATTGAAGCTTCAATCCTTGCTCATAATTTTCACATTTAAAATATTCTTACTAAACTTAAATAATCATCTATTAAATATTAGTCTCCTATTTTTGCCCTTCTATTATAAAAAAATACGCTACTAACACAAAAGCTTCAATCCTTTCTTATAATTTTCACGGAAGATACTCATACAAAACATAAATAATCGTCTATCAAACATCAATATCTCCAATTTTTGCACTTATAGTACAAAACATAAATAGATACGCTTTTCATGTAATGCGTGTATTTAATATTGAAGAAACTTTATTCACACCTCAAAGTATATATGCACATGTATAAATGTACGAAATCACAATAGTTAAGTTTAATGTATTTATGGTTATGCACATGAAAACATCTCATAAATTCACTTCCATTGAGTCACGATTAAATCACATAAGAAATTTTGATATCGAGTAATTTAATCAAACGAAATCTGAACATACAAAACAATCAAGTGAACCTCACTATTCGCTAATCAACATGACTAAAATTCTTTGGCAGAAAATTCTACGAAAACTAGTTCGTTAGTTTAAACATTTGACAACGCTTATTATTCCCGTAGAATTTTCAACATGCACATCGAACACACTTTACGCCACTCCTCACTCGACTATATAATGAGTGTCCAATCCATGGTACCATTGACTTCATCTTTGGGAATGCGGTCGCTAGTGCAAAACATCTTTCAATAAAGAGCTCTATAAAATAGAGATAAGTTCTTAACTTGAAGACTACTTCTATGGTTCTCTTTTGAATATTAACCTGAATGTGGTGTAATATGATAGGCATTTATGTATAAGAATTCACCTCTACATAATGGCCTACTTTCTTTAGTTAATGAATTCCATTAAGTCCGAATGACAACATCCTTGGTGTCTGTCGAATGCTGCATTAAAGTGCAACAATGTTAAACATAAAATTTCATAGAAAACTACTTTTAAATTAGAGAAATGACATCAAGTGAGTTTTATCTTGTCACACACGACCTGAGAACTCTACCAACAGTTTGACTTACCATTACGTAAAAGTTACTTGTTACGCTTCGGTGTGTGTGTGTGTTTTTATTATTATTTTTCTAAATTTTCATCTAATCATGGTGATTGCGCACTTCTACTTACGTTTTGGTCACGGTATTCCATACACCACCTAGTACTCATACCTTTAGAAATAGGTAATATTTAACCAAGGTATTGTTATCTTCTGGTCTATTATATTTGAAATGCATTAGTTTTATTATTTTGAACTCCACAACAAGTTTTAGGAATACATACCAATTAGAGGACCACTTACTCTAAATCTTGTTGGTTTGACTGCTGAGAAGATTGTAAGATTACTTATATAATATATCACGTGTTCATTATTCAACATTTGATTTATGTATGACATTGGCATCTTTGAGTTGTTGACGGTTGGCGATTTTCTGCGGACCTTTGTATGGCACTCTCACTAATTAAAGATTTCTAGAGTGGTAGAGATTTATATTTTTACCTTGATTAAGAAGAGAAAGGCCGCAGAACCATTTTGTTACTTCAATAAAAATGTTTTTAGCGAGCGCTTTTGCAAATTCAAATGAAGCTAGTTCGGCACCTTAAATGCCATTTGCTTATTTCAATGGTTTTTTACATAGTGAGTTAGAATATTGAAACACTTTTACCATCATTAAAGCGAGTTGCACGGGACTCTTTGTGATTCGGTTCTAGATGTATATGGACCACTATATCGACTATCACAATAGCTTACAAGTTAGTTTCAATTACATTAATCTTATTGTCTAATTTTATATTTGTCACTTTATAGAGTGAGTATATCGCATTTAAACTTCCTTTTACTGAGACTTTGATGTGGGCACATGGGTAAATTTTATAGCGGCTATAGGCTGGAATATGATAAGAGTAGGAACACTATAAAGAGTTTAGTCATGTAGGCTGGGTCTTGTTAGAGGCAAGATTAATGGGTGAGGTCGTTTGGTAATAACTTAACTACTTTCTAAGTTATTGTCATGTAGCATTGCATCCTTTGAATCGCTTAGAAACCACCACACAAAACCCACCCCCGACATTAGTTTTTAAGTACATTCTAACAATCTCTTAAAACGATGAAAAGGTAACATTAACTTTAAATAAGCTTACCCAAACATCCCTTACTAACACTAAATATAGTGAATGACTTTCTTACCGTTTATTGTCCATCCACTTGCAACAAGTTGTTTAGAACCAAGCCAAACTATACCCATTGATGGATCAATAAAATTAGGCCTATACCCATCCATCTTACCCTGATATTTGCCAATTTTTTACGATACCATTAGTGAAGTTATCGTGGTACGATATTATAAAGTGATTAAATTGTACAAATAGTCTCTTCTGTCCCACATCATTTAATTATTCTTATTAAGATTCAAATAGTTGGTAAATAATACCAAAGTTTTTTTGGGTGTTTGAAATCATGTTAAAAGACTTGTACTTTTCCTAAATAAATATGTACACTACAACGCGGGAAATTAAAATTAATGTTACATTAAATTGACATGATAAGTTGTTATTCTCCTATATGGCGTGAAGACCGCCCATAAGCATATACGGAGTCAGAATTGCAGAACAATAAATGAAGTTAAAGATAAGCTGCCAAATGATAAAATATAAGTCATACATAATGAACCTTTAAATTGACATGTTAAGTTGTTAGTCTCCCATCTCGATAAACGGCAATATAATGTTGTTTAAGACATTTTCTAAAATGAATAGAAAAGGAAAGCATCAATTTTGTCCCAACCAAGGTATGACCACAAATACCCAAACAAATTTTAACCTATAGGTGCATAAAGGCCTGGCTTGAGACTGTCAAAACAATTTCTGATAAGGTTTGTTTATGCCTCTAAATACCCAATTAGTCGCAATCGCTTTTTCCCGAAATGGGTTAAGCCAAAAATCACTATAATGCTAGCAACAAATGAATATCTAAATGATGAATTTTCATATAATATATGCATTCAAACTTCCCCTTCAAGACTATATGATTTTAAAGATGAGAGTACATTTTGCCAATCCAAAATCACTAAGATATCTACTACAAATATCGATTAGAATTTACAATGGGCATAAAGATATACCAAACACAAATTTAACCTTCCCCTCATTCATATATAAGCCGCTATTTTCCCAGACATGAAACCATAAAATTTTCGATGGTATCCTGATTTTGGTAAAGCTTGATAAGGCTTATCGCTGGCTTAGAAAGTGAATATGTTAGTTCAAATCTTCACCATCGATACTGGAAATAACTTGGCCGATGATTCAAGACCTAATGCCACGATAAGCCTTTCAATCACCAACGAGATTCTAATAAGCCATCCGATACAATCACCGAGCCCGCTGGACCATTTAGCCTAATGACTTCCCAAATAGCCAAATTGAATAATGAGGTCGGGACCATCATGCACCACAAAGCACGATGTGACCAAGAAACATCTGATCCTCAACAGAATCCGAGTTGAATAACGATTCCACAACCTCAACAAAGAATCATAACCGATGAGACTGAGTACCTCTCTCATTCTATTGACCATGAAGAGGAAACATAAGCATAGTTAGCGACACAGTATTGAGTTTTCTGACGATATATGGCAATTCATTCAGAGCCGAAATCTAATGTATAACTCTAATAAGGTAAGCCAAACACCCTCATAACTTATTACCATTACTCCAGAGACTGATCATTTCAGAAACACTAACACATCTCCGTAGCTAACTCACTTTCCCCAACTCCTCCTTCACATATCATCAACAACGTCTACAAAAGAAAATAGAAATACACTTCTCAATTTTACCATGATTGCTTTTGTTTTGTCTACCATTTCTTTCACAAAATCTATTTCTTAACATGTCAGATACCAATAAATCATAATTCTAGAACCAATACCCGCCTCAAAATTTAACTCCTTATCGATAATTTCACACACTAAGATACTTTTGCTAAAACAAAATCATCAAAAAATCCGCTAATAACATCAAAACTTAACTCCTAACTGAGCAATTTTCACACGCTGAGATAACTAATTTGTACAACTTCTTTGCACCAAGGTTTAATTTATATTAACTAGTTGATAAGGAATGGTATTTACCACTTGCGTCCAACTTCGAGATACTTGATGTCGCAAATGCCCGATGTATTGTCAATGTGTTTTCTCGACATCGCGGAGATCCAACCAGTACTTCCATTTTCCTTCTGAACCTCTTCACCGGAGAAATGCATGTGTCTAAGCATCCAAAACCATTGTTCCCGAAAGATATAGAGAGGATAATTTAAAAAGAAATTTCCAACCAAAAGTTTTAATTAGTCTTGTCAACTAGCTCGTGGTTTGTCATAAATTTTCTCACCATCACATGTATTCAGTCACGCATGGCAACAACAAGTCAGAATCTGTCATTTATAAAAAAAAGAAATTAGGAGTTAGTTTAAGTATAAGTAAATAATGATAAAGTTTTGAAGAGCTAAAGGAGTTTTCTCGCAAGATATTACCTGCTATCCATACTCCAGCTTTGATGTTCCAAGTAACAAGACCCATAGCCGCTCAATATCTTTTGCATGGTTTCTTCCTTGGAAGCTTTCATGGTAGATAAGATTCTCCATGAGGAATGGATCCATGAAGTGAGGCAAAATGAACCAATCCTCATCCAACTGATACACATGTCGATGAACAAAAGTAGGACATGTCAATCTTTTAAATATCCATATGTGCATTTCTAACTTAATCATCTTATAAGGGACTTCATCTATTTCCCAAGTTTTCCTACATGTTTCAATGTTTTAATCTACACACATCCGTGGCATTTGCAACATCAAGTATCTGCTAATCCACCATACCGCTAATCCAATACCGCTTCTTTCTCTCAGAGGAACGCCAAAGTTCCTTTTTGTATACCCAACTGGTGAGATTGTCCAAGCCTTTATGAAATATAATCAATTTTAGCTATTGTGTTCAACATTATTGTTACATGTCGACAATGAAAGATAAGTATATGACACACATTTTGTCATCCACCTATCGGATACATTTCACTAACCGCGATGGCAATGTAAGCTACATCATAGGTGAAACCCCACAAGCCCACTCCCACCCAGCTTTTGACCTTCGTAACATGACTCTGCTCAAGTAAAAATCAGACGGCCATGAGAAGTTCGATGCTATCATGAAATAGTTAGTGAAGAAAAAAACCTAATAGTGTTGGTAACTACTCAATCCAATCCAACAATATATTAGCATCTTTTTATATCCGTGATGAATGATCTTTATTTTTCTGCTCGGCGAAGGTATGTCAAACCTTCTAATGCCTAAAATAATATCATATCTTTCCCGCCAGCCTCCTTACCTCCTCATTCAGAGACGATTAAAAAATACTATCAATTGAATGGCAGGATGCCAACAATCAACGCTGACTCGAGAATGGAAATTACCAAATATAAATTATTAAGACTCCCGCTGGCACATATTAATAAATGAGTATACTTTCGTGTCCCAAACATCTAAATCCTACAAGTTTAACCAAAATTTTGTCGGCACTACTAATGATGTTGACTTCATAATAGTGGTGGTTGAAATCAAAAGTCTTTTACAAAGAACCTCTTTTCCATCCTGAAGCACGCCATTATTTAGTGATTTACTAATCCACTCTAAACGCAAAAAGTAGATCGATGGTTAATTAAACTACCGATAGTTCTGTGAAGAATACATCTTTGTGTCTTAAATGGGAACAGGAACGCCGCCTAATGTTTATATATGTTTTTATAAATGAAAGGAAGGCTTTGCTATAAGCTATAGCATTTAGCAAATTCATCTAGCCAATAAATATAGAGAGAACTATAGAAGTATGACCTGCATAAATGTTGTCGCCGCATTCACCACAAATGTCAAAATACTTGTTCATCCTACCAACAATAAAAAATAAGTTTTTGAGCATGATATATCTGAATGATGTAAAAGAATCAATATAATATTTTCTTTACCTCTCAAAGATTCTTGAAGATGCCATTAGATCCGGCAGCGCAAACCACCCGAGCCTCCAACCGTGCACGCCCATCTTTTGACAATGAACCAAGTGTAATAACATGAACCTTGGACCCAAACACACCCATAGGCAAAAATGTGTTCTCACCAAATGCTAAATGCCATAAACTTCATCTACATAACGATAACTTTGTTTTTTGTGCTTTCAAATGATCCGAATAACCTCAAAGAATTAGTACCTTAAACCTATTTTTTAGGCATCAAATCTAGAATAATTGTACAAAGTAGCAAAACAATATCTAAACCATTAAAAAAAAGTTTAAGAGTCAAACCAAATCAATGAAAGTTTGAGGGATGGACCATAATTAACCCCTGCGGCTTACATTTTTAAATGTTGATAACTATAGACATTACCACAAGGATTCCTGTTAATAATTACAATAGTCGTGATTTTCATCAACCAAAATCAATGGCATCTAAGTCAACCAACACATCGGAAGATATTCGATATTCTTCTATCACAACGAAGATATTTGATACCTTATATATCTTTACATGTTAAGATATTCTATCTTCACATGTGAAGATATTCGATACCTTATATCTTCATATGTGAAGATATTCAATACCTTAGATCTTCAAAGGAAGTGTATTTAATACTTTATACGTTCACATGGGATTATACCCTTATATCTTCACATGCAGTGTATTCGACGCTATATCTTCACATATGAGATATTATTCTACACTTATATCTTCACATGAAAGTGTATTCGATACTTAATATCTTCACATGCTATTCAACACGCTATATCTTCACATGTCGCTGTATTCCATACTTTATATCTTCACAATGAAGGTATTCAATACCTCTATATCTGCTGAGCAGTGTATTCGATATTTTCTATCTTCACATGTGTGGTATTCAATACCTTATATCTTCACATGTGAGGGTATTTGATACATTATATTCATATGTGAAAACAACTAGCATTTCATCGAACACATAATGTACATTGACAAACCATCGAAGATGACATGTCTCATCTTCATTTTCTTCATCCAATTATTAACTTAACTAATACCTAAAATCAAACACATAAAACACAAGAAATAAATTATCAATAATCATTGAATTAAAAAATATATGAATCAAAAGCTTAATTTAGACTTACTCAATACCTTTGTATAATACATTCTTTGATTAGTAGTTTAATGGTTAGTCGTATATTTTTTTAATGATGATGATTATTATATATGGATGATTGGGGTGACTGATGATTAATGACGATGGAGGAATGGCAATGATTGAGTTTCCTTTGGTGATCGGTGATGATTACCTGTAGACGGACGGTGATGATTACAGGGTAGATGGTGGTGACGGTGGTGATTACGATTGTAGTGATTGATGATGTGATTAGATGGTGGTGACGTTGATGATTCCCAGAGGTGGTGAATGGGTGAAGATCGTGGTGGTTTCGGGTGATGGTGATGAATGCGGTAATTTGAGAGTTTTTGTAGTTTCACACTTTAAAAGTGAAGTGTGTTTTTTTTATTTATATAGATATTTGGAAAGTAAAAGGCAACATTTAATATTAGTGTTTTGGTATTCATCATTCATAGATTCTCCAAAAAAAGGAGGGATTAAATTAGCAGGTGATCTCTTCTCGCTTCTCACAAAAATTTTCTACAAGAACATCTATATATATATATATATATATATATATATGTATATATATATATATATATATATATATATACTTTTTTTTATCAATCCAAATATATATAAATTTAATTTTTGTGGAAGACCGCTGACCAAGTCAATTAACCATCAAACCAAGAACCAAGAATGCCTGAAGATTTAATTTATTAAAAAAACACTATTTAAACACTAAAACTATTTAAAGCGAATAAAAAATAAGATGGGTCATAAATGAAGAAGAAAAAATAAAATAAAAAATAAACTGAATCAACTCCATGAGGAAATGCACGTCTTTAGCATAAAGCTCAGCAGAAAGATACTTAACAGCCTTATGAAGATCCTTCATTACCCGAATCGGTCCTCCGCCTATCGAAAACTTCTCCCGTCGCCTCCACATGCTCCTTCGCAGTCCTCGCCATAACAGCAACGCACACAATGCACACGATCAAACTTTCCTTGGTACGTATGTATAACAATAACAAAGAGAAATTATTATTACTACTTGAGAGTGAAAATGATGATAAAGGAAAATGGACGAGTCACATTTATATAGAGAGGAGAGATATGATGTGAACAATGTGAAGAAATACGTGTGTGGTAGGTGAGTGACTGTCAATGCATAGTCAACTTCTCAATCTTTTCCGATGCTTTTCTTTTCTTAATGGCGGGTTTTTGAATTTTCTTTTTTTACATTTTTACCTTGATTAAATTTGTTTGTTTCATATTAGCCTTTTGAGTTCTACTTTTATACTTCCGCCACAGCCTAGTAGGTGTCAAAAACCGAGAACCAAAAGAACCGAGGAACTATCTTACCGACCGAATGGGACCGATATTAGAACCATGGTAACGTTCTGGTTCCTAAAATTCCAAAATTGCTCTGGACGGTCTGGGCCTGAATCCCTGCTCCGTACTTTCCCTAAAGAACCGAATTTTATGAAAAAATATGTAATTTTTTGTACATGCAAGTTGAAGCCTTTTAAGAAATAGAAAACCCTACCTAAAACCTAAGAACCCATAAACATTAACCTTTAATCCATTGATTCCATTCAAAGATTCAAACATCATTCATCAATATCAAAGTAAGTTTTTTCTAAACCGAATATCGAAAGCGTCATAGCCGCATATCGAACAATTATGTGTTGCTCAAGAACAACTAACAAGAATTGGTAATTAACTATTGGTATTTGTTGTTCCTTAAACTTAATGATAAAAGTCGAGAAACAATTAACGATTATGATGCCATAATGCATGATATATTGTCACCATGTAATTTATTGTAAGCTAGTCACCATGATTGATATATATATTTCTCAAAGCTATTATTTTCGTGATAATGAGTTTGCTACCGGATATATGTTTTTGTTTGTTTGTAAGTCAAGTTGTAATACTATTAAGGTCCTACTTCTTCAAGTTCTATGACTCTAAACCAAATTCACATCCATCAAAACATATTTTTAACACTTTGGTACTCATGGAATTACCAAAATTCCCCAGAGCAACCGGAAGTATCACCGAATCGAACCAAAAAACATGGACGGTTCTTGGTTCCACTTTTTCCTTATTTTCGTTCGGTCCGTTCGATTCCGCTTCTAGTACCACTGACACCCCTACAAATATATATCTTATCATGTCTAAGAAAGAGTATAATCCGACAAAGAGAATTTGTCGATTTCACTAAAGTACTCTACTCGATGATGGTATCCGTGGATCTCCAGAACAAATTTGACTGGGTGCACAAATATTTTTGAACCATAATATAATAGAGTTAAAAAGTGGAATAAAACGAATATTTCATAAAAACTATAAATAAATGAATATATTACCTTCTAATTAGTGATTTTAATGATCTCCCATAGCAAAAAACACTTATGTACACCCTCTATTTTAACATTAATAAGTTCTTCTTCTTTTGACATGACAAAGTTAAAGCTAAAATAATCATCACCCATCCGACACGCAAATCAGCTTTTAATGAGCTTCATTTAGAAAAACATCTTTCAACCGCAAAGAGTATGCAAGACTAAAGCCAACTTCACCAACCAAAGGATAAGATGTATGCTTTTTCTTATCCACCATCTTCAAGAAGTTTGGCAATACTATCCAAGTTAGCTAAATCTTTATCGTATGCATGATCCGATAATAGACTCCAAGTTCAGAGGAAGACTTAACCTTTCCATATAAGTAAAATCACGCGATACATCTCTACTAAGTTTCACTAACTTTCATATACTAAATTAAAATGAATCACATGCTCAACAACGCCATATAATCAAAGTAAATCTGCTTCCCTCACTAAAACAATCTCCAAACTCTTGAATTTGCATATCCATAACAGTGTTGAATATATCAACCTCTGAAGATGTTGATTTGTAATTCTATCCTTCTCGCCTCTTGAATGAAAGTCAACCATATTTACCATCTCAATATCATGTTTACCACATAATGAAGTTACATTCTTCAAAAAGTGAAGAAAACCCGCTGCCATATACTTGCCTCTATAATTTTAGTTGGAAATATATGAGCACTTGATTGACAAGCTTTTCTATCCCAATATAATCGCCTTATTTCTTCTCTTCGGTTTGGATCATAATCAAAAATTCGAGGTCTATCACGATCCCAGGAAGAGTGCTCAAAGCAATTGTAATCTGCGTAATCAAACCAAAGGAATATCAGCAAGGATGCTTTGAGGTCCTTGTGAAGAATCAGTCGTGGCATTTTCTCTTGTAGATTCTTCACCAATAGTATCATTATCATTGTCGAATGAAGTTTCTTTTAAATAACTCCCATTTTAGCCTACAATAAACAAACTACAAATTAGAGCCATTACACTAAATTTTTAAATACAAATCACACAATTTCATATCACTATTACATAATTATTAATCCTAACAATTGGTGAACAATATAAATAATATACGCAACCAAAAAAAATACTACTACATGATTAATCCTAATAATTGGTGAACAATATAAATAATAGAGTTGTGATATTTAAACCTAATAATGAGACCTACTAATAGACCTACATCATTCATTTTTGACAAGTGTCATTTAATCTTTCTTCATCATTTCACCAATGAATTTTTTCAAATGCACCAATCACATTTTTTAGGTCTAATTTATTTGCTTTAGGATACAAATCATTTTTCTAAATAATATAATGCAACAAAAGTACACTTCAAGTATTCGCCCATTAAACGCTTTAACAAGCAAAAAAGATCAATACTACTTCTAATATCCCAAATCAATGAATCATCATACTATCAATTGTAAACAACCAATCAAAAAGAAAACTTTAAAAGATATACTCCCTCCGCCTTAATTTTATCATTGTCCATATTTCCATTTTGAACGTCTCAAAAGATTATCCACTTTCCTTTTAAGAAAACTAGAGAATCAAAAGAGGAACATTCTATTTCAGCAATGAAAATTAAAGGTTACACCACTTTTATTAAACTATGATTTCTCTCCGACAATTAAATTGAGACGGAGGGAGTAATAAACAATTGAATGATATATGTCGAACTGCTTCATACTCTCCAATTTTGGATTTTATAAAATTGTTAGGATAATGAATAAACTTGTTTCATTGATAAACCTATTTCATCTTTAGGCTTTTGTGCTTTAATTTATTAAATTTGTTTTATCTTTGGGCTTTTGTCATATTGAGGCTTTTACAAAATTCTATATATATTTTTTTTGTAATTAAACCAACTAAATAATACTAAATTGACATTAATTGAGACCGGTAAATTTAAGATACATTTTAAAAATCGCATTTTTTCAAAAATTAACACTATATCAAAATTCTCCAAGTGCATGCGGCACCGCTGGTACCTCTAGCTCCATCCCTCGACGGTATCAACAGACGAATATACTCTTACTTATTGATGCTGTATCGTATTACATAGAAAGTATCTTTAAATGGCATTCGACGCTTGTTAACTAGTCGCTCACGTAGTTTTATACAACACTAAACACTCGCTTATTTCATATCGACAAGTAAAATTAACTGTCAATTTTAAATTTTAGATATTTTCAAAAACTATTAAGCAAATATTTTTTAGATCTTTATTGTATATTCGATTCGTGAGTTAGTTGTCTACCTATAATGGATTGATTTGTAATGATATAAATACTTGTATGCCTTAAAGGTATGTTTGTTTGGCATGTAAATGCTTTGTTCTGTATACTTGACGAGAAAACGTTTTCTTTCTCAAATAGTCTTCATATATTCATGTTTTTCAATGATCTAATAAGAATTTTGTAATAAATAACACATTATATACATGTTAACATGTTAAATTGGATTACAGCTAAAATGTTTTTCACCAAAAAGTTGCTCTTGTATATACAAGTTTGTCTAATTTTAACTACATTATAATTCATTTAGGTCATTTTTAAAAGAAGTTTTAAAAAAAATAAGCATACACACTTATTATAAAAAGAAGACTTAAAATTCAATACATCTCATTATTCAAAATTAAATACAGATGTTTCCACTAAATTAAATACATTTTTCAAATCATTTACAGCTCATTATTAAAAATGTGTAACCGCTTAAAATCATTATTATTAAGAATGAATTATTAAAACATATAACCGCATCCACCAGATTGATATACACAAACCATTTCATATCTCTCTCACACACACATTAAAACATTAGCATAAGGTAATGTACCAACCGCCATAAAATTTTAGTCACGCCGCAACCGGCCACATTACGCCGCACCCGCTAGTTCATACTAGAGAGTTCATATTTTTAATTTACATGTTAATGCCAGTAATTGAATAAACAAAAACCAAAATGATTGAATTGAAGTTGTAAGGATTTAACAAACCATAATCATCGATATTAGACAGAAATAAAATTTTCCGAATAACCCTGATAGTGTGAAACTATCCCCCTTTTAAAAAAAATAATAAAATAATAAAAAATAAAATGGTCGATCATGGATTCCAGTATCATTTTCTACCATCAAATTTTATCTTTTAAAAAATCTTTTCGCTTTTTTTCATTTTTTAGAAAAGACAAAATTTAATCGCACAAATGTAAATACCGCCAATCAATATCAAATAATATAAAGTCAAATAATTTAAAGTACATTACACACTCACCAATTAATTGTACTTTTTAATAAAAATAAGACAAATATCACAATGTTAGTAGAATGGACACTAGCACTCATCTATTTAAATAATTAGTTTCTTTTTGGTTAAAAGTGGATCGCATTACTTGCTATTTTCATTCTCATTTAAAAATTTATAAGAGTAAGCTTATTGTAAAACATACTTTGAGAAAAGTGAAAGGGGCAGAATGAAGGAAGCATTGAGATTTAGATAGCAAAGTGCTTTGTATGGAGTTTTATTTTTGTGTCCCCATTAGATATTTGAAGAGGGGACTACAAGGCTGCGAAGGCTTCTCTGACAAGGACTATCTTACAGATGTTGAAAGACATATCTTTTAACAATTAATTTACAAATAACAATAAAATTATATAAGACAGCAGTAAATTGCAAGAAGCAGGTACATCACATTGTAACGTGTTGTTAAGTGAAAGGAGGTGAGTTACCTCTCAAACACCCACATCGTTCGAATAAGCAAACTTTTTTCTCACAAAAAATACATAGCATTTAACCCAACAACCGGAAACAAACTTAAACTATTATAACAATAGTTCAATAACAACCATTTTTGGATATTTAATGAAAGTCCAACCAGCCTTCTTTTAATGTAGATGTTGAGCCCGGCTATATGAATTGAAAGACCCGCCCAAAATAATACCAAACATTTGTATCAATCCCAAACCCAATATTAGATAAAACCTAAACATTTTACTCTTTTAACCCTACACACACTTCGATACCATTGCTCCCCTCCTCTCTCTTTCACCTAAACTTTTCACAACTCTCATCAAAAACTCATCATCTCACGATTTCATCCTCTTCAAATCATCTTCACCATCATGAATTATAACCAAATCACAAATCCAACAATTTTAACGACACAAACATAAGCACAACCGATCCATGAACTTTTCTTCATTTGAGTTCAATTCAATCAAGAAAGCATATTAATGGCTTCAAGATCCTTTGAGGGTCTTTAGATTCATCTTTGCTTGTTTTATTTTTTAACCAAAAGAGATTAAAATAATTATAACATCTTTTTTCTTTCTTTTTCGAATATAAAGGAAGCTTAACTCAAAATGATATGTGAAGATATTCTTTCGCTAGATGAAAGAAAGTTTTTGTCACTGGAAATCTTGACGGGTTTATTTTTGCACCAAGTAAAGGCAAAGGAAATATATTTCAAGTCAATAGCTAATGATGTTCCAAGTTAATGTGTATTTATATATTTAAATATAGCATTTGGTAACTTGATTTGAGTAGCTAATAAAAGTTATGCTTCGCAAAAATGACGGTATTATATTTTTATTGGTCTTATACTAACAAAGAGAATGAAATTTATTTAGTTTTAGTTCTTTTTTTTGTTCGATATTTCAACATGCTTTATAAGTAGGATGTAGTATATAGGTTTGTACATTGTGCTTTACATTTTGTATTAATTGGTGATGGGGTGTATTAATTGTATGCATTAATGTGGTTTTTATATTTAATATGTGTATCAATGTGTTGTATATTATGCATATGTGATTGTAAGTCTGAAATTTTGTGTTTTAATGTGTTGTACATTATGCTTTATTACCTTCAAGTCCTGAAAAGTCTAAATTAAATAGAGAGAGAGCCGCTTGTGCATTATAAGTAGTAGTGATAATAGGCTTTTTATATTTTATATATGTCTTAAATGCAAATTTCCTTCTAAACCATGTATTTACCGCTTTTAGAACCTTTGTTTGCCTCAAAATATTTCTAAGAATCCATGGAATTTGAACCGACATTCCAACCATGCCAAATAGTTTCAATTCTAGTTCCCCGTTCTTTTTTTTTAATCGATCGTGGTTTTGGATTCAATCTAATGGCGTGTCTCGTCCGCTTTTAGAACATCAAAGAATTAATCATTCAAGGAACGAGTTGATTAATCTCTTATTATAATAAGAGAACATACAAAACGGACAATTAAATTTTTTGAAAAGTTTTCACTTTGACAATAGAGGGCTTTATTTTGCAACGTGAAAAAAAGAATCAGATGACCAATAAAAGTTAAAATTGTTGGCTTGGTCAAACTCAATTAAATTCCATCAAGCAAATAAGATATGTGTAAAAACTTGTGTGTCTATGTTGTAAAAAGAATAACTAAAAAAGAAAAAGGTAATTAATAAAACTTTAGTTGTTAAAGTTTAAAATTAATTATATTGACTTAAATATTTTCATGTTTTTTAATAACTTTATAAATTTAATAAATACACCATAAACTTTATACCCCTTATCCTTTATATTTTATAAAAAAAAAGAAATTAAAACTTACAATACATATATTGTTTGTAGGAACTTACATGTATTGTGTAATGATGACCGGTACATTGGATGGTGATGAAACAAGAAAGTGGTTTTAGAGAGATAAGAGAGGAGATGGTGGTTCTAGAGAGATAAACAAAAAGAAAATGTTAGATTAAGAATGAAGCACCACCCTTCCAATGATGGAAGGGGTATTTATATCTACAAAGACTACGCCCTCCTGGCTGACCGACTGTGTATACAAGGGTAAAGACTTCACCGCACCACCTGTTACACTAAACTAATCATTACTAAAACAAAATAACGATATGTCTATTGCTAACTTATTAGACTATAATTGGGGTGACCGACACTTCCTCATGGAATTTCCACCTAACAATCTCCCCAAGGGAGGTCACCCCATGAAATACATTTTGCATCCTAGCATTCTTTCTTTCAGTCTTCCAAGCTCGGAGACTACAATTCTTCAAGTTCAATCTTTGTGCTTTAGTAGCATTCTTCAAGGTCCTATAGTTTTGTACTTTTCCTTTAGTGGAGGCCTTTAACTCCATCCACATCTTGATGATCTTCGCTCATCCAGAATGCACAAGAAATTGATCACCTTTGTAGTGGTGCCTTCATGATGTTGTGACTTTGGACCCATATGTCCTACACTTTCTCGATCATGACATCTTTTCATCGTAGTAGCGAGCTTTTCATCGTTCATTGGTTTTATCGAGCCGTGCTATGTAGATAATTTCTTTAATTAAGTGTGGATGCCGTGAGCATGCGGAATGGATTAACTCTCATCGACCAAACCGCCGGGTTTGCCGCATGACAAACAAGCAATAAAGCGACGAAGGTGTCTTTGATCACTGAATTGATGCACGCCCCATGTTCTTCGCTGATCGCATAAGCACCGCTAGATCGTAGAATTCGAGGAATTCCCTGATGGTTTCGGCATGACTAGCCGCTCTCAAACCGAACCTCTGAAGACAACACGGAGTGAGTGAACCAAATAATTGAGATTCACTTATTGATGAAAATGATTTGAAACAATCGTATTGCTTAATAGAAAGTGTTTTGCAATACAAAGAAGGTTTTATGGAAAAACAATTATCAATCATAAATACCCTTTATTTTTAAATATAATACAAATGTGCTATGGAAAGAACTTTAAGGCACAACGACCGTTTTTCAAAGGTATCCGCCAATTCATTTCCTGACCAAAGTTGATTTAAGATTGAATCGTCCATCGCTTTCTATCCAGCTTGTCACAAGCTTGATCTTTTGCAAGATCTCACATGTTACCCACCAAGAGCTTGTTTGATGTTGGCTCTAGAAGGATTTCCATCTTCATCGGGAATATTTAACATATCACTCGATGTTCTGGCAATCACAAGGATAACGAGGACTCTTAATATATTCTTACTTTCCACATTGTGTGAAACATCAAGTCTTCATTAATTGTATGTCCTAATGAGATACGGTACGGATCATCTCTGGCTCTAGACTCAATAGTACATTTGGTTCCTATGCCGAGACTAGGAGAGGGTCTCCTTCTTAATATCAACAATCTCTAATAAGTCGATAGATTATGTAGGTTCCCGTGAGAATGAAACAAGTTTTTTAAGAGGAACTTGAGTTTGGGAAGTTTAGTGGCAGCATCACTAGGTCCATGATGTCTTGTCTTCAATACTCAAGTATGTTATCTTAGTAACCACTAGTAGCATATGTATTGAACCCGGTTTATGCCCTAAGGTTGAATTAATGGAGGGCTATTTCTTTTCACCCTTTTCACTTTTCATTTCTTTTTCATTCTTCAACCCTTCAGCTTAATGAGACTTCATTACTAGAACCTTGTTGGGTTTATTCTAGTTCTAATCTCAAACGGCACTCTTCCCAAATTCTCATTTTTCTCCTTTTTCAATATACCTAAGGACTCTACACTATCTAGTGGATTGTCCTTGGGTAGATCCCTCCTGCTCTCATGGATCGTGGGAACTAATACCTAACCTCACCATCCTTATAACACCATGTATAAAGTAAAATTGGTTGGTCTTTTGGTATTGTTCTTCCGCCTTTGAAACCAATTGAAAAATCATTTGGAAAATCAATCAAGGTACTTGTGATATAATATCAAAGCATTTTGTACCTTAATTGTTTTGATCATTTAGAAATGCTCCCCTTCAACATGTGCCTATGATTTTGAAATTGTTTCACATACATGGAGGCAAGAGTTCTTTTGAAGTATATTCTGATCACAATTTTCATAAAAAGCCATTTGATTTTCTGGTAAATTCTCCTCAATATGTAATGTGAGGATATTTTAAAACATTTTATCACATAGAGGAAAGAGATCTTTAAGTACTTTCATCACACATGCCATAGAGAAAACCATTTGAAAACTCAATCAAGGTACTTTATGTTAAAACATAAAAGCTTTTGTACCTCAATAGTTTATTTTCTTTGAAATGCCCTCAATATGTGCTTCGAGATTCAAAGCCGCTTAGCACGTATGGAGAGCAAAGATGCACTTTTGAGTCAAAACGATAATAATTTTATCAAATTTCATTATTAAATCACAAATTCTCCCCCATCAAAAATATCAAACCCTTTGAGATTTTGGATCCCAAGTGATTTAATAAGGTTTATATAACATTGGAGAATATGTGCCCGATTTAAAAGCTTTCTCTTCTGGTTTATAAACGCCTCCACAATTGTGCATTATGTATTTCAAAAAATTGCATAATGAAGGAAGGAGTGCTTTTGAAACAATCACCCTTTAAAACCGATTGAGATTTAAATCAATGCATCTTCCCCGATCAAAAATATCAAACCATTTGAGATTTGTGATCCCAAGTGATTTAAATCATTTAGAAAATTTTGGGGAAAGACATGGCATTTTAATTTTGAAAATGATGGATAAGGAACAGCTTTTTCGACATTAGTTACGTATGATAGTTTTAAGAGATCTTGTAAAATAAAACAATTTCACAATCAAACAAGAATGTAAAAAATTCATTTTGAAAGATCTTTGGGTTTTAAAAAAAATCATACCATGACATAACATTAAATCTTTATATCACCACTTATTTTGAAACGGTCTTGATGATAAGTATATGAAATATCGTTTGAAAATATTTAATTTGAACACTTCCAAATGACATTAGTCGCTGATTGAGTGACTTTAGTTTAAAATAAACGGTGATTTCCAAAATTTGAGTCCAATTTATTTTCAAAACAATATTTTTCCATTTTCAAAACAATATATTCAAATTTGTTTTATGAAAAATGGTATCATCCACTACTTTTCTCGCAAAAGATACGCTAGGTGGTTCAAGCTCTCGTTGTTGCCAGGAAGAAAACCGCCTATCGATGCGTTTGAGACCTCCTCGACGCTGCATTTGTCATGCCAACTCTACATAGAGGTCCAATAAGCCCGCTTTCTTCATTTGTCAACCCAAGATATAGTTACACCTTTCCTTTCGGCATCCAATCATCACTACATTGTGATCCGATCGAACATTCTTAATCCATTATATCTGATAATGCTAAGGACACAAACATATATGGTGGTCGACATCACCCAAACAAAGAATCATAATAAAGTAATTCAACATATCAATCGATCATACAAAGGTATGGGAGTTATATGTATATCAAGCATCCAATTATATCCTAAATTCCTAGTCCTTCATGACAGGCAAATATCATTTTTAGCTAAGCACGCAGGATAATTAGAAAAGCCCATAGATGATATTAATTTGAAAACATTCTCCTCAATCAATGACTTATTTTCTAAAAGTTTAAAAATAAGTCATTGATTGAGTTTTCAATTTTTATAAAAACTTTGAATCTGATTGTTTTTATAGCAACTCATTTTACCACCATTTTTTAAAACAACAAACATTTTTATGAAGAATTTTATAAGAAGGAAAACATTTGTGTAGGAAAAAGCCTCTCGACATACTTCTCTCTCAATCAATTTGTTTTAGGATAAGTGCACGAATTTTGTGAAAATCGGTAAAGCACTTTCCTTTTTGAAAACGGGTTGCTATCTGAATAATAGCAAACATGGAAAGCACGTCACCAAGTAACCCAGTTATAGTTTTGACTGTTTTAAAAAATTTACACCTCCCGCCGAACTTCATCTATGGTCCCAACATTATTGAATGACATTTCTAAGACCGCAGATGTTATCGTGACAGACATGTCATTAGAAAACAATATTTTTGGTTTTTAAAATTCTCATTTTTATGGGTTTTGTTGATTTTAGATTTTTCTATTTTGTTTTTGTTGGTTTTTATATTTTTGTATTTGGTTTTTGAAAAATATTTACAAAGATAGAGACGATGATATAGTTTAAGAAGATGATGAAAAGTAGATAGATAAGGATATCGAGATGTCACTGGAAGATAATTCCACATCTCTAAACTTCCACCACCAAAGTTTGAGGCTCTTAATAAAAGATAGAATTGCCTTTGAGAAAGAAGACTTTGGCAACCCAAACCGAGATCCATTGAAAAATAGATTCAAGCTCTATTTCAAGCTTGCCTTAGCAAAAGTAATGAGAAGCACATCATTATCATAAATCATGCCTTTAAGAATAATCATCGTGATTCTTCGCTCTATGTTATATCATCAACAAGACAAAGAACGGTCATCCCACTCATAAATAATTTTCTCAAATTTCATAACCACCAAGTCCGCTTATCCATTCCAAAAGGTGTCAAGAGAACAGCCTTCCCAAGTAGTTGAATTGATGCCAATACCTTTGTATAATGCTCAAAGTTCCTCCTCACTACACATCATGCTTCTGAAGAAAACACCTCCCAATGTTTGTGGTAAACAATGGTTTTCCTCGATGATCGGAATAAGCTCAAGAACCCAAAGTACACCAATATCCAAGAACTCTCAATACACATCATGCCCTCGAGAGAAAACACCTCCCCAATGTTTTGTGGTAAACAATGGCTTTTCCCCGATGATCGTGGTATGAAGCTCAAGAACTCAAGTACACATACATTCCCACCCAAAGAATAACTCATAACACCTCCCTCATGTTATACATTATTCTCCAATATGTCATACTTGTGTACCTCTTTTATCTTCGTAAACCTTCTCTCGACATCACTTCACATAGTTGGAATAATACACTAAAAAAGCCTTGATGAGTAAAACCTGATTTCAAGGGTCATGACATTCGCCTCTTCCCGATATCTTCAATCACTTAGAAGAATTAAGTTCATAAAGTTTACTCGCTTTTAGATGCTTGTCTCCTCCCCTTGCCAGGTTTTGACACTGTAATCAAAGAACTCATTGTAAGCCTAGATACGTGAAATCTTATGAGAAGAACACTTGAAGACTTGTGAGAATCAACCTGTTAAAGAATATGAGCAAGTCTAATTGGGATTGAATCTGATTTCACTCTCCCCCAATTAGTGCTCTTCCCTAAACTGACAATCTTATGATGAATGATTGATTAAGAAGAAGTCTTTAGATTGTTAAATGCAACTCATCTTTAGTCTTCTAATATGTAGCAGAGAATGTAGAACCGACCGCTGACTGACCTTCTTCAAGATTGTCAGCTTGAGAATAATAGTTAACATCTTCAACTCACCCAAAAGCATCCCACTAACTTACATCTTGCAAACCCTAACAACTCAAATCCCTCCCAATCAAACAAGAATAGAAAGATGTTCATAAAGGAAATCAAAGAATCCACCGTAACACACTAAATGGTAACTCCAAACTACCAATCACATCAAATAAGAACAGAGATTGTTCGAATCATCATGTTGATGTGTACGGAAGCATTAACCGAAGCACTATAAACTCATCACAGAAGATGTCAACCAACGGCTCAAAGAAGAAACTCCATGTGAAGATGACCATAGCGAAGAAGCTCTGCCTCTACACGAATGGAGCCGTTGACCATTTATTCGACATCGATCAACCATGCATAATTATCATACTTTCTCCCCTCAAGAATTGCATACGAGATGAGATTCTTGATTAAGCAAGTGGATATCTTCAACAAATGTAGTCTATTCACACTTCTCCCCCGCAAAATTAGCACATGACATCACCATATAGCTGGCGAAGAGTAATAAGAAGCAACGGTAGTCCGTCACTGATCATTGAAAGCGCAAGGAAAAAGCATTAAGCATGTTGATGAGAATGGTCATAATAGAAGATTTCTTTCTTCTAGAAGATAAAGCACCTGCTGCACTTTTCTTTTCTTAGAGAACGAGGCTTGAATTGTTGTTTCAAACGCCATAAATCTCTCTCTCAATCTCTTGGCAAACTTGTCATCAATCCCATTATCATTCAGTAGGCTATTTGTAGTGACAGTTGATAGAGAAAACCCAATATGATGAATTTGACCTTGAAGTAAACTAACCCTAACTCGCGGACTTAAACTACATATATGTAAACAAAGAGCTGTGCCGGACTTCATGCCCATTTGAATCTCTAAGTACTCTATACTTTTCAACCAACCAACCATCAAGTATTAGACGACATCACCTCTTGAAAATTCCACAAAATGCGACACCGAAAGCACTACAACGTAACTCCTCTTAAGTGATAGTTATTTTGTGGTGGTAAGAGCCCACCCCCCAAGTGGTAAAAGAAATGGAAAAGTCACCCAAAAATAACTAGATTTCCAAGTCTTCGTTTTTGAAAAAGCTTGAACAAGGATTCTCTAAGAATCTTCATCCAACCATCCCCATACCTTCAGATACTAAGTACACTTACCCGTCATTTCACTTCAACCTCAAATAGATAATGTTCAACGCTCTGTCACATCTCCCGGTTAAAAGCTCAAGTCTAGCCTATGACGCTTTTAAGTGAACTATGATAATGGTTTTATCCCACCATGGTTAGAAGCACATAACCGTGAAAACCATGTAATAAACCAAACCGCCATGACGCATATCCAAACACACATCCAACGCATGAAGTACACCCTTTATCCCTTCTTCAGAAAATGTAGCACCAAAGATCTCCATAAGATTCCAAATACAATTTCCTTTCTCCAGATGGTTCTACATCACGATTTTACAATTCTATGGTTTAAACCGAGAAATAGTTTCTTTTCGGGCATTTTACAAAACTAAGAATAAACCGTAAGATAGATCTCGAAATGCACATTACTTTAACCTGATGTTTCCATTGTCACGGGATTTTACAAGTCTATGATTTAAACCGAGAAATAGATTCTTTCGAGGGATTTTACAAAATCAAGACTAAACCGTAAACAACGTGTACTTGAATGTGTTATGACAAATTAGGTTTTTGTGAATATTTGTTTTAGGGTAACATGCGTGTTCATCAATAATTCACCTTCATCATCAACAATTCTTTTTACCCAAATGTAGACAAATTTCACACACCATACTCGGCCAAGTAGTATAAACTACTTCTGAGGTTGTTCAACATCAAGTACACGCTTCCCCATGATGGTTTTGAACTTTCTAAGCATCATAACGTGTCGCATATTTTCACGATTAAAGTTTTGTCATAAGCAAACATCTTGAAAAATCATGACTAACGCAGACGCATCTTTGTGAAAGATTTTGCTTAGACTCGTGGAAGTATCATTGACATTTGTGCTGTCAATATCTCATGGAATTGCTTAAATTGAACCCTTTGATTCATCCGCATAGTGATGACCACATATGGAGATAACGTTATCAAATTCGCATCAAGAATACGGCATAAAACCCCGTAGAATCATTTTTTTGATCTTCGCTTAAGCCGTGAATTATATGTATCCTTCCGAAAATATACCATACCAAAAAATACCACTCGTATTAAATGTTAACAAAATTGTGTATCCAAAACTTTATTTTGGATAACAAATTTTGATTTTCCATTTATATTATTAGCAATACGTAATATATCTCAAAACATGAATACCAAACCAATGACTATTGCATTATTCCCATTATAATCAATGATTTCAATACACGCCCAAACAAACAATGTGCTAACTGCGGTATTTGCCGAGGCCCATGCATCCAAAAAAAAGTATACCTGTCCATGTATAATCTGATATATAACAATCCCCACACATCACTTAACCTAAAACATAATAATCCGCCTCTCACCTAATTTTTCTCCCAAAGGTTCTGAGAAAGAAACTATCATATCAATCAAACCCTTTTAACTCTCCATACCCAACACTCTCCTCATCTTCGATCATCAAAAAACAACACATCTCAACCATACCCTTACCTGTTTTAATTTCTGCCATCCTAATCAAAACAAGTTAAAGGCTTCAAGATCCGTGAAGGGTCTCTCGTAGGTTTTAATAGGTTGTTTTGTGATATTTGTGAGAGGTTTAGAATAAACAAGAAACGCATTGTAACATGCTTGTTATAAGTCTTTCTTATTTACTTTCAATATTTAATCATGAGGTATAACCTTCAAACAAAGTCTGTGATGATAACATTTCGCAGTGAACCGCTCAATGGTTTTGATGTTTCATAACACGAAAAAGAAAAACTGAGATTATTTAAGTTGTCGTCCGAGTATTTGGTGATTGATTGAGTGTTGAGGAGTGTTGTGAGGGTTAATTGATGAGTCTAGGTCTAGGATTAGATGGAATTGGTTTTGATTCTAGATCTGATTTTTCTTCAGGTGACTCGTTATTGTTTATCATTAAACCATTGACTGATGATGGTTGAAATAATCTGAAGTCGAGATGTATTTTGGTATATTTGGTATAAGTCTTGTGGTTGTTGTTGTTTAGCTCACGATAAGGTTTTGGTACAAGTCTACACATAACCTTTTTCCGCTTTTCGCTTCTAGCTCATAACAAATTTGTTACGCTGTGAACTTTCTCCAAAACCTTAAACGAACTCTTCTTCAAACCTTATGCGTAAGCTTTGTTACAGCGCAGAGAACATGTCTTGGTCATACGCTGAACTTTTCTCGCTATGCGTAGTTTCTTTAGGCGAACTGCATTCTTGCGCTGAAGCTGTAGACGCAAAAAATTACGCCAGAATCATTTCTTTGCGATAACTTCACAAGTTATGGATATCATCAAGATGCCCCTTATGTAGAAAACGAGGGTTTTGACCATTTGACTTTTTCTCAAGAAGCCCCACCATGTTTTCCCACCATCTTCATAGCAAACCCAAAAACTTGCATAAAACCGCTTTTGACCCGCTTTGACCACAAAGAAAGACCACATAAATGAAGACCAACAATACACTTCACGGATAATGGTACAAAAAGTTATATAAATATGATGAAATAAAAACTGCTTGGACAAGTTTGACACAAAATGTATTGTTATCCTTTTGAATAGACCGTATAACCTTTTTGACCATAAGGGACAAAATATGTTAAACTGCTTTTACTTTTAACACAATTTCAAAAAAACTTTTTTCCGATAACAAAAATTATATAAAACAAGCTTAAAACAAGATTCTAACTACAAAAATCATCAAACACAAAACCTTCGCCTTGATACCATTTGTAGGAACTTACATGTATTGTGTAATGATGATTCGGGTGGCCTTGGATGGTGATGAAACAAGAAAGCTATTGTTATAGAGAGATGAAGAGAGGAGAGGGTGGTTCTAGAGAGATAAACAAAAAAGAAATGTTAGATTAAGAATGAAGCACCACCCCTTCCAAGGACGAAGGGGTATTATATTCACAAAGACTACGCCCTTCCTGGCTCTGGATCGCATCGCATACAAAGGA
The DNA here is from genome assembly GCA_910596185.1 of Chrysanthemum makinoi. Taxonomy (NCBI): domain Eukaryota; kingdom Viridiplantae; phylum Streptophyta; class Magnoliopsida; order Asterales; family Asteraceae; genus Chrysanthemum; species Chrysanthemum makinoi. The sequence continues at coordinate 2,011,715 of OU343223.1, read as the reverse complement.
AAGACTGCCCTGCCCCTCCACGGTGTGTTACACTAAACTAATCTACGCTACTAAACAAAAAATAACGATATGTCACGAAGCCAACTTATGGACTATAATTGACCGACACTTCCTCATGGAATTTCCAATTCCTAACATTCATTGTGTATTATTATCAATATTCATTAAATTAATGTGCATACTAAATTATAAATATCAATATGAAAGCATGAGTTATCAAGTATTAAATTTAAATGAATACACGATTATACATATACAAACAATTCATTTTATTTCTTTTATGCACTTAAGTAAAGATATCCAAAAGTATTTTTTATGACTATTTGTATGCTAAAATGACTCATGGTTTTTCTTTACCACTTTAACCCAAGACGCATTAAAGTTTAAATTTATGAATATGGCTAAATCTTTATATAATAAAGGAATTACATCATTTTGGAGTGATTTTGTCAACATTCCATTGGAAAGAACGCCAGAAGCCTCGATCTACATCAAAATCGTAAACGTAATTCCATATTTAAAGTCAAGAAAATTGATTTTGGTCCAGAAATTTGGTGATAAAAAAAATACATAAAATATAGGTGTCAAATTTGTGAAAACAAAAAAACTTAAAAAAAAGAAGATAATTAATAAAACTTAGTGGGTTGAATTTTAAAAATTATATAGAGTTAAATGTAATATTATAAGCCTCCATGTTTTTAATAACTTTGGATTATAAACAAATACCCCCTTATACTCTTATATCTGTAATAGTAATGTTGTTTTAAAATAACAACATATAAATTTGTATAAGATTATAAGTATCAATTTGCTTACTATATAATGCTCAATAAGGCCATACTATTTCATTTTAAAAAGCTTAACC
>OU343223.1:1967531-2010750 GCA_910596185.1 Chrysanthemum makinoi | reverse complement strand
AGTTGACAGAAGATGACTTAGAAACCTTCTTTTGTCTCAATTCCTTACGAAGATGTTTACGACGTTTGTTTTCCTCTTTAACCCATAAGTTGAAACCTTGAATATAAGGTTTAATAAAATTCCTTAACCAAATATATCGACGTCTTAACTTTCGAAGTGCTTTAGCTTGACTCTCAACAGTCTTGTTCAACCTAACTAGCTCCCTTGTCAAAGCATAGTTATCCAAAGTCAAACCTTCACGAGGTATAGTATGATCAGCACTGTGAAGATGTGAATATTCCTCAGAAACAGAAACAGAACATTGAGGAGATGGAGTAGGTGTTCTTTCAACCTTTGCTTGAACCTCAGGGCTTGGAGAAACAGTACCCTGTAAAGATGAAGCACCTGCAATAGAAGCAGTACTTGTAGAAGCTGTACGTTGTACAGAATCAGCACCTTCACTTTCTTCATCCTCTCCAGCATCATTACGCACCGCTTGAACAACTTCCATCATGGTAGTAGTTGAGGGAATATCTCCACCTCTGAACAAATTACTGCGCCTAGCCATGAATGTATATATTTTGGCTTGTTGCACAATAACAGGTAACAAAGCAGTAGGTTTTGGAATATCTGCCAATTGCTTGTTTAAGAAAACCTGTACAAACCGTGGATACATCAACCATTTTGACCCAGAAGATATATGTGATAGCATCCCATCCAAAATAAGCCTTGAAAAATTAAACATTCTGTCTGTAGCTAAACCAACTACTGCAGATGCGATATTCGACCCAAACTGCTCCCAAGAAGTGCTTTTAGAACTTATGCAATGGAGCAATACATGAATCAAGAACTTCCATTGAGGACAGAATAAAGCTTTCTTGAATGTTTGTTCAGTCAATGATCCTTCATAGTCAAGAGTCCTAAAAGTATCCCAAATCAGTTGCTTTTCAAATCTAATAGCCCCATCTTCATCTCCAAATAATAAATCTTCACGAATAGAGGCTTCAGTAATCTTGATAGTCCGTCCAGCAACTGTTGATCTAATATAGTATTCATCTTCCTCCATATTATCTCTTGCATTAGCCCAAAATTCTTGAATCCAGGGTTCAACAATATCCGGCTCAACTAAAAGAGCATAACTAATAGGCGACCCAGTAAGATAATCTATGATATCATAAAAAGCCACATTCGCCTCAGTCTTGTCCAAATTAGCCACCATATTGTGCTTCGAAACAGTTAAACGATTCGCCATGGTTGAAGAAATGAGCACAATAAAGATTGTATCAAATAATAAAGAGATGGTGATTGGGAGACAAGTATGGAAAAGATGTAAAGAATAATGTGAGAGGGAAAATCGGAAAGTAGTTATTTATAGGTAGGATTTGAAAAAATCACAGCCCAAAATAAAATAACCGTTAGCTTTAATTACCCTTCAATATTACCGTTGGAACAGTACTTTAATACGACAAACAGTACCTTCCACATAAGCAGTACTTTCCAAGCATACTTTTCCAAGCAGTACTTTCAGGAAAAACAGTACTTTGCCAAATACTTTCATAAAAACCAAGTATAAACTAACATCCTCCCCTCAAGTAATACACAGGACTATTCCTAACACCTTATAGTCCTCCCCTTAAACATAGCTTAGTAGTTAATCATTCCAATGCTCACGACCAAGTGATTGAATCGTGACACATCAAAACCTTTTGTGAGTAAATCAGCTACATTGTCATCTGTGTGAACCTTAACAACATTGATGAGCCTGTGCTCATAACAATCTCTGATAAAGTGATGCCTAATCTGAATATGCTTTGTCTTAGAATGATACACAGGATTCTTCACAATACAAATTGTACTCTCATTATCAATATTGATAGGAGTATTTTTGAAATTGAACCCATAGTCCAATAGTTGATTTTGCATCCACAAAACTTGACCACAACAACTTGCAGCAGCTACATATTCAGCTTCAGTAGATGATGTTGCTGCAATTGTTTGCTTTTTGCATTGCCAGGAGACTAATCTTCTTCCAAGATATTGGCATCCACCAGTTGTGGATCTTCTATCATAATTATCACCTGCATAGTCACTATCTGAAAAAGCTTCTAAGTGAAAAGGTGACTCTTTAGGATACCACAACCCCAACTTTGGTTGTTGCTTCAAATAACAGAAGATTCTCTTTACTGCATTCATGTGAGAGATCTTTGGTGAGACTTGATATCTTGCACATAGACAAACTGCAAACATAATATCAGGCCTTGATGCAGTGAGATACATAAGAGAGCCAATCATTGATCTATAAAGCTTGACTTCAACAGGGTGTCCATCTTCATCTTTGCCCAATGAATTGATAGATTTAATGGGTGTAGTAACAGCCTTCATATCATCAAAATTAAACTTATTAAGTATATCTGCAACATACTTGTCTTGGCTAATGAAAATTCCTTCCTTGGACTGCTTAACTTGAAGTCCTAAAAAGAAAGTTAACTCTCCCATTGAACTCATTTGAAACTCCTTCTGCATCAGCTGCTCAAACTCCTTAACCATGGACTGTTTGGTAGCCCCAAAGATGATATCATCCACATAAACTTGAACTAACATGATATCCTTCTTGTCTCTCTTGATAAACAAAGTCTTGTCAATAGCTCCCCGTCTGTATCCATGTTGTAATAAGAATGTAGAGAGCCTCTCATACCAAGCTCTAGGTGCTTGGTGAAGACCATAAAGAGCCTTAACCACCTTATAGACTTTGTTTGGATGCTTAGGATCTTCAAAACCTGGAGGTTGTTTCACATACACCTCTTCTGTAATAGTGCCATAAAGAAAGGCACTCTTGACATCCATCTGGTATACCTGAAAGCCCATATAAGAAGCAAAAGCAAGAAATATTCTAATAGCTTCAATCCTTGCCACAGGAGCAAATACCTCATCATAATCTACTCCTTCTTCTTGTCTATATCCTTGTGCCACTAACCTTGCCTTATTCTTGATAACATTACCTCTTTCATCTCTTTTGACCCTAAAAACCCATCTGGTTCCTATAACTCTCTTCCCATCTGGAAGATCACATAAAACCCAAACCTCTTGAAGTTTAAATTGAAGAAGTTCTTCCTGCATAGCGTCAACCCAGCTTTCTTAGTTTAAAGCTTGAGCATAGTTTGGTTTTTCTTCTTGAGAGATAAAACAAGTAAATAGACAAGTTTGATGATCCTTATGATTTAGCCTGTTTTGTTTATACACAAAGCTAAGTAAAGCATTGTGAGGTGTTGTGTAACCCTTAGCTTTATGTCTTGTCATTACTCCAGAAGTAGAAGGACCAATGATTTGATCAGCTGGATGATTCTTATGAATTCGTAAGACTGGAGACTGTGGAACTTCATATGTAGCATCCAAGTTAGTATAATCAGCACCTTCATTGGAATCTGTGAAAATACCTTCATCTTCAAGCTCATCATCAGTGTCTTCTAATCCAGGCATGGTAGGATCATCCAAATCATCTAAAGTACTGTCAACTGGTGCAACAATACTTTGTTCGAAAGTACTGTCCAAAGTACTGTGAGAGTACTCTGCAGTCTTGTTCTTCTTCTTTGCCTCTTCATAAGTTCTTCTTTGTTCATCAGTGTAAGAATGTGCTAAAACATCTTGAAGAAGCATCTGATTAAGTTCCTCTTGAATAGATTGATCCTCAGCAGATAAAGAATTTTCTGAAACAACAGTACTTTGTTTTGGAACTTCAGTACTTTGGTGTGAACTAACAGGATCTTCATCAGGAACAGCATCAGGTCTAATATGAACTCCATGAACAACATATTTTAAATCTTCTCCACTGGCACTGTTGATTTTCTTCTAACATGGTACATAGTTCATAGATGGAGTTAAAACCTCAAGATCAAACATCCAATCAGGTCCTTACCTTTCTCATTGTCTTGATCTTCTAAAAACTCAACATGAAGACAATCTTGAACCTTCTTAGTAACTTTGTTGTATACTCTAAATCCCTTACTGTTAGTGCAATAACCCAATAAGTATCCTTCTTCTGACTTGCCATCAAACTTCCCCAGAGTATCAATAGTGTTTAAAATTGTAAGAGGACATCCAAACGGTTTCATAAAACGAATGTTGGGTTTATTGCCCATCAGCAATTCATAAGGTGTCTTCATCTGTGGTTTAGTGACTGAGACTCTGTTAAGTACATAACAAGCAGTACTTACAGCTTCTGCCCAGAATTGAATAGGGAGATGAGAATCTGCTAACATTGTCCTTGCAGCTTCAATCAAGGTCCTATTCTTCCTCTCTGCAACACCATTTTGCTGTGGTGTTCTAGCAATACTAAACTCCCTTTTTATGCCTTTGTTTGCACAAAATTCATCCATAAGTTTGTTCTTGAATTCAGTCCCATTATCACATCTAATACCTCTAACCTTGAGTCTCAATTGGTTTTCAAGTGCTATAATTAGTGTCTGAATAGCATCAAAGGTATCATCTTTAAAGCCCAAAAAGAAAACCCAACTGAATCTACTACAATCATCAGTAACAACCAAACATTACTTTTTCTTATTTAAACTTGCCACATAGACAGGTCCAAATAAATCCATATGTAACAGCTCCAATGGTTCTCTTATAATTCTTTCCTCAAGCTCTTGCAGAAGCTTTGTGTTGTTTACCCTTCTTGCATGCCAAACAGGATTGATCATTCTTGTAAGTCTTTGAAGGTAGACCTCTAACTAGATTGCCTTTGACCAGTTTGTTGATGTTCTTGAAATTGACATGGCCCAATCTTCTATGCCATTGGTGTGCCTCTTCAGATGTTGCTTTAGCCACCAACATGTGCTCTACCATAAGAATGTAGACTCTTCATGTCTAAACTATACACATCATTTGTCCTTGGTACTCTAAGTACTACCAAGTCATCATCAACAGGTTTAAAGTCAGAGGAAAGGATGAGACATTCTGTGTCAGTGAATAGCACAGGATGCTTTTTATCACAAATTTGAGAGACTGACAACAAGTTGAACTTTAGCTCCTTCACATATCGGACATTCTCAAAATCGATTCTTCCAGCTTTAATTGTTCCTTTCCCCGTAATCCTTCCTCCATTGGGATCATTCCCAAATGCAACTCTTCCTCCACTAATATTTCTAAAATTAGACAGGATCTCTTTATCGCCTGTCATACTTCCAGAGCAACCATTATCCACAATAAGATGATCTTTAAGCTCCTCTTCCGGGTTGCCCTGCACACAAAGAAAAGAGTTAGAAACTTTTAGGAACCCAAGCCATTATTGACTTGTGAATTCCCTTGAGGAGTTACAAACTCAAATTCTTTGAGTATGTAATTTCCACTATCTTTCAAATGATGATCCAAAATTATTTTTTTTTACCTGATCCCAAAAACTTTATCCGGAAGATCCTGATTGATCGACGATGGATTTTCCTGATCGAGGTCTCGATCTTTTGATCCTCCGATCTCGATTTCCTGATTTGGAAAGTACTGAGATACCAAGATCTTCTCTGATGTGGGTATCTATGATCTGTGTAAGTTTCTGTGATTAACCCTATTTGAATTAGTCCAAACTGGTTTGTGCTCTCTAGGTTTCTGATTTGTAGTCTTATTCCTTGGAAACTTGCTTAGATATTCTGAGTGTTTGTCACAATCTGTGATTAAGTGAGTAGGACTATACACACAAAACAAAGTTTTGACCCATATGACCAAAGTGATTTATTCTATGTCTATGCCCAAAATTATTTTGCTTTCTTGATGGACTGATAAAATCTGTTTTGACCAAAATTATCCCAAAAAGGTTTAGCAGTACTGTTTTGAAAAGGTTTTGCATAAGGTACTGCTTGTTCAGAAGGTACTGCTTGTTGAGCAGTACTTTGGTTTAAAGGTTCTGCATGATTATTTTCAACAGTTTCTTTGGGTTTCTCAGACCTAGATTGAGCAACAAGCTTCTTCCTAAACTCTAGACTATCTACACCATAACGAGAAACATCAGGCCTAGAGGGTTGATGATTAATGGGATGAGGAACAGCATGATAACCATTGTCTTTCTTATATTCAGGAGGTGGTTCACTTATTGATCCCTCATTACTAGATGTATCTACATAGTTAATGAGTTCATCATCACTAGTGGTTATGTCCTCACACCATCATCCGATCACTAGTTTGGTTTTCATCTATGTTACTAAAATCCATTCCAAATCCTAAACCTGTTCTAATATAAGCCCTTCTCTGTTTTTCAACATAAGCAACATGGGACAAGCCAGACTCTCCCCAAGCACAAACTTAGCTAACAAATCATCTCTTTCCTTAGTTAATTTCTCAATTTCAGCTATTTTACAGTTTAGTTTCCATTCACTAAGTTTTAACTGGTAATCCTGTTGTTCATACTTTTCAAGCCATTTCATTATTTTCATGTGTTATGATTTTAGCTTCCATAGACTCTAAAGTGATTTGATAACCTGCTACCTCAGACCTAGCCCTAATACAATTATCTCTTTCAATCACATAACTGTTAAGTAATTTTTGATAAAACTCGTAACAGTTTGAGCATACCTCGAGATAGGAGACGAGTTGGTGAAGTAGCCACCATAGCAAGAAAAACAGGATCATCACTTTCTTTGCTCCAATCAAATCCTCCAAAGCCATCATCAGATTCCAAAGCAGCATGGTCAGATTCTTCATCAAAGCAAGTGCTCCACCAATGCTTCCACTGTGTCTTCAACTGCATCTTCCACTGCTACCATACAGTAAGTCACCGGTTTATCATCAAATTCTTCACCTAGTCAACTTCGATAATTTCTCTTGAGCAACCAAAGCCTTTGTTTCAGTTATTGGTATTTCTTTGAGCTCAAGTTTAGGCTTCTCAGATGTTCTGTTTGCTTGATACTTAGCAAACCCGCACTCCCTTGCAAAGTGACCAGTCTTTTGACAATTGAAGCATTCAATTTTAGATTTGTCAAAAGTTATTCCTTGTTTTGGTTTGAAATCAATACTTTTGCCTGTCTTCTTTATGTACTTTTTGATCCGCGTGATCAAAGCAACTTACACCTGATATCAATTTCTTCAAGTGCATCTTCTTCAATCTGTGCTAGATCCTCTTCATAAGTGACAGGTAAGCTTGCTTGTTGTGCAAAGAAGGAGCACACAACTTCATCTGAGTTCAAAGTGGTAGATGGTGGGGCGTGCTGAGCATATGATGGGGATTGTAAACAGCAGACTTTGAGAAACAGTACTTTGAGAAGAAGTGATTTGGAAGTACTGCTCTTCTTTCAGATGATGTAGAAAAATACTGTGAGATTTGGAATTGGGTTGACCACTCATCTCATGTTCATACACCTTCAGTTGATGATAAAGATCATCAAAGTCCATAACATCCAATCCTTGCTGTCCTCTGATCATAGTAGCAATCACATGCCATGTGGATGGCAAACTCCTTAGAAACTTCAAATTAGCATCCTCAACTGATACTTCTACCTTGTATAACTCCAACATGTTGAGGAGATTCTGAAACCTATCATATGCAGCATCAAGACTCTCTCTTTCACCGACTGTGAAAGTTTCAAACTGTTGCTTCAGCAAATTTCTATGCATCTTCTTAGAGGCTTCATTCCCTCCAAATCTGGTCTTGAGAGCAGCCCAGAGCTGCTTAGCATCTTTAGCATCATGAAACTTGAGAAGATGACCGTCTGGAATGGCAGACAATGTTTAGTGCCTTCTTGATTCCCTTATATGGTTTCTGGTAAGACTGCCTTTGGTGCTATAGGTTGTCCAGGAACATGAACAGGTTCTGGAACAACTTCATTCCCATTCACAATTACATTCCACAGAGCATGGTCTATAATGGCAATATACTGCCTCATCTTCATGCACCAGAGATCATATTCTCCCTTCATGATAATTGGAATTCGGAGAGGTTTTGATGTGGTGGAACAGCTTCAGTCGACATCTTGAATATATTGAAGTAGGGTTTCTTCCTAGTCGAGTTTCCACACAAGCTCTCGATACCACTTGTTGGATCGATATACTTTAATCAAACTAACTTAACTAGCTTGTTAAGGTTTAATAACCTCGGATAAATCCTAAGTTATTAACAAAGAAACACCGAGCAATCTTTATCAAGTACGCTGAATTTACTTAACAAAGCTAAGAAGAAAAACTTTAATATAAACTCTAAATCGCTTATTATGATACTCTAATACAACTCTAAGATAATCGAACTTCTCTCTAAAACACTAAATCGTAAACTCTAAAACTTTTCTGAAATCGTACTCTAATGCCAATCTAGGAGTCCTTTTATAGGCTCAAGGATATCCTAGTCGGTTTACAATTGATAACCTTGTACGACAAGTAATCTAAACATGGAATACAATTCTTTCCATAAACGAATACAACAGTTCTTTTGTTCTAGTAGATTGACTTCATCTTGCAAGTACTTTGACTTGTCTTTAGCAGTACTCTGACTATTTGACTTCTTCCAGTACTTTGCAGCTTACAGTACTTTCATATCTTCAGTACTTTGATATCTTCAGTACTTTGATATCTTCAGCACTTTCATATCCCAACATAAAGCTTATTGCTCGTTACAGATTAATGACATGTTAAAAAATTAACGGTAAATAGAGTGTGTTATTGTTTCAAAAGATAAAATACAAAGTAGCTATGTGCAAATGCATCATTTTCTAGCAACATTTGATGCAATGTTTTTAATCAAACATGAGTCCTTTTAAAAGAGAAACATTGTAAGCACATAAATATTACAGTATTATTTTTTCTTCACAAAATGATTAGTTGAAAAAAAAAAAAGGAGTTGGTTAAGGAATCAAGGAAAGTAGTGGGTGTTATTTCGGTCATCGGGTTGTTCTAGTTAGTTCCGTTTTTTTAGAATACAATTATAATATATTTTTAATTATAAATTGGGATTTACATCAGTGTGGTAGGTAAGCGGGCAACAAGTGCGCCGCCACCTTTCTGAATAAAAACCCTATTCTACTTAAAAAATTTTAAGGTCAATCTGAGAACCGAACCAAACAAATTCAAATTCGGATTTCTGTTTCGGTCGGTTAATTCTAATTCGGTTCTGTTCTTGGGTTGACCCAAATAACCCGAATTTCACTATTTAAAAAAAAAATTAATAATTACATAGATATTACCAAAAAAAAAATATATTTCAAGCATAAAAATAAAAAGTGTTTTATTATATTATGATAACCTTTTAATAGTATTTATTTATATATAAATATACATAAAAATATATAAATATATATATATATATATTTATATGAATTTTTCGGGTTTTAAGCTCCAAACCCATAACCAAATCGAGAACCGAATTAGTAGTTCGGTTCAGTTTCGGTTTTCGGTTTATTCGGTTTTACGGTTTTTCGCTCACCCCTACAAGGAAGTGAAAGAACAAGTTGTCACTCTAAAATGTTATGACACTTCATTGTGTGAAAGTTTTTATGCAAATCTTATGTGATGCTAGCAACTTCTGAAATCTCGGACTATGTGCGCTAGCGTGTCATGACAACTCCCAATAACGCACCGCGTAGACTGAGCTATAGGGCTTTCTATATAAAGGAATTCCATGTACATATTGTTCACTCGCTAACATGATTCAGTACAAAAGAAATAGCTAAATAAGTATTTGATCAAACAAGTTCACATTTGAAATTATGTTAATTGGTTGGTGGAAAAGTTAAATTCATGTGGTATTTTGGGTCGCAAATGAGAAAGCTATATTTAAATTTAGCGCATCCATTATAATGGTTTATAAGGTTTAAAAATTATGAAGAAATTTAAAGACTTGTAAACCATAGTAAACATTTATTTCAAGCTTATGTGTCGTGAAGAGGTATATGATATTGAACATTTTAATAATTTAATGCATTTGAATTATATAATTATAAAACTTTAAAAATGTTTATATATAGTGAGGATAGGATTATAAAATAAAAGGGTTTATAAATTAGTGTTGTAACACAATTATAAACCTTAGAAAGCTTTATACATGAGAGGTTATTTACACAATCCATAAAATGATTGGCACACTCAAATTAATTGTTTTTAAACATTTATACCCTCACAGTTACCCTTACACTTTCACTCATGCTGGAGATAAATGTCCAAACACGTTAATTGGAGTGTCCAATTATTTAAGGAGTGTGCAAATTATCTCCCTTTATACATAGTCTCTTGTAGGTGTTCACGGAGGGTAATATCCACATAACCGAAAACCGAACCGAACCGAAAATAATGAACCGAATTTCGAACCGAAACGAATTGATCAAAACCGAACCGAACCGAACTAAATATTTGGTTATCGGTTTGGATATGGTTTGGTAATAAAACCGAAAACTGAACCGAAAACCGAATTATATAATATATATATATATATCCTATATATATATATATAAGAAAAAATCACTAAAACTCTTTTTAGTATAAATATAACATGATTTAAGCTTGAAAAAAATATTTTGTGCTAAAAATATATATAATTAAATAAAAAAGTAATTAAATTTATGTAATTGGGTAATTTCTTATTCGGTTCGGTTTTCGCTATAGGGTTCGGTTTTTCGGTTCGTTCTCGGTTCGGTTGAATCAATTTGAATTCGGTTCGGTTTTTATAACCAAAAAAAAATTAACCGAACAAACCAACCGAATAAACCGAATAACCCGATAACCGAACCAATGAACACCCATGTAGTTCTTGTGTTTATTAATGAGTTAAATTAAATTATAAAATATAGACTGGACTTTTGAATGGGCTACATATTTTATATGTATCAAGTAAAAGCCTGTACAGATGGACCATAATGAACTGATTCAAAGCATGCCCAAATCCGGCCTAACTTAACAAGAGAATACATATCAACATAACTTAAGATATGGACAATGAGATCAAAGGCTGAAATTATGGGAATCTGAAACTTTTAAAATAACCAAAGAAAAAATAACTATCATAATTAGTAGATACCAAACAGTTTAACGTGTCCCATAATGTTAACTAGGACCAACTTGGTTCAATCCAAACGTTAAGGGAGATGATGTGGCTCCAAAGAAATCCTCTAGATGTTCTTCTTGAAAGTTTTGGGCATCAAATGTGTGGTATCTGCATGTGTCAAGTGAATAAAACACAACCCTCTTGTTCTTGGTATGTAGTCGCGGAAAGAAAATCTTATTCTCCATTTTTGGTTCTTTGGCTTCAATACAGAAACATGTTGTGCCACCAATATAGATCATGTGCTTACCTAAACTATCTATTTTTTCCCATTTTTGTTTAGACTCCTTACGCTTGAATACCTCGACAGCTTCTCCATACTCGCCAACACTAACTAGTAAACGATGTTGATAACAATTTGTTATCAAATATTGTGTTGGCGATCTACAATTCCCTTTAGGAGCTTCGGCTACAACAAGTTTCCAAGAGGCACCTTTTTTGCCAATATTATTTACAACAATAAGTTCTCCTTGTTCACAAAAGACATAAAGATCTCGACCATAAAAAGCTGATAAACAAACATTACTTGGATGATTAGTGGAAAAACGATGTCCACGCCACGTCCGTTTCTGATTCACAAAGTGGATGTAAAAACGCTCTCTTGTAAATCCAACAACTATACATTCAAGGGAAGTTGGTGGTGCCGAAAAGCATAAGCTTTCTAAATCATGTTCTGTTTCTGGAAGCTCCCGGAGGTCATTTGTAAAAGGATTAAAGAAAACTAAGCAATTCAAGTCTCTCTTCTTAAACAATAACCAGCCAAACCTTGAATAACATATTCTGTCACGTTCGTCAATTATTACTTGGGAGTTTTTCAGAAAATATTTGTCACCCAACAAAGGATCCGTGAAAGTGATGATGTCTCTTCTTGTGTCTACCACCATTAACCAAGGTGAAACAGGTGAATGTGTTTGTAATCTCCATAATGATGTTTCGTTGCTCCATTTGATCAAAGGTGCTGCTAAAAGACATTGTTTGCATGTAGCACGGAAGTTCATGTATTCCACACCAACGCAAAGCTCCATAATCATCTCCAAAAGATCAAACGGAATATTGAGGAGGTAAGAATTTTTAAGTTCAACTCCATTATTTGTACCCGATCTTAAGAATATGTGATTGTTGTTTTCTTCTTTATAATCAACAATGCATTTGGCTTCTTCATGATCATCTTCTAACCTACATAAAATAGGATTTTAAGAAACAACTTCCCTATAATATAATCTATTTTTTTCCACATATAATACCAACATGCCGTTTCATAAATCCGTTGTAGTCATCGCACCTTTTTATGTAAGTACGAGTCATTTAAAGATAGGTTGTGTCCCATTTGGGTCATTTTGTAAACAAACACCCCCAAATAACTTAATGGACTTTTGAAAATGATCATTTGTATACAATTAATGTTGAATAAAAGATGTTATCTTTATAAAATATGAAAATACTATGATATTGCTTACGAGACCAACAACATCTTTTAATCACTCAAATGTACCCAAAATGAAAATAAACTGACAAAAAATGGGACAATGAAAACTATAATATCCTATACAAACACAAGTTAACTGAAAGGCGATACCTGCATTCCCACATTGACACATGGCTTGTCGGCAGCATAGGAGAGGGTATAGAAGATAGGGAGATTGTGTTATCTTTGACATTGTATGAGTATATTGTTTTGCCCATTTCACCATGAATATGTATAAAACCTCCTAACTCTGAGGCAACTACAGGGCTATAAGAAACCGAGTAATCGCGGGCAACATCCATATAAAAAATAGCGTCTTTGAGGTCATCAATTACTTTCCATACTTCACAGCTCATCTCCAACTTTTTGTAATCATATTTTTCCCCAATTTCACTAATCGTGTCCTTTTTTATGATGTTCGAGTCTTCACTACTCGAGTCTTCACTACCGGAGTCTTCTAGATTACCGAATCCTGGAAAACTTATAATAAAATCAGTTATGTCCCAGTCTCTGAGGCATTCCCTTTCTTCCCAATTTATACAAGTCATGTCTGATTTAAACAAATACACATCGGTAGGTTTTTTCTCTATATTATTAGTTTCCTCGTCAAAACATATCTCAATGTAGAACAGTTCGGTAGAAGATCCTTTCAAATACCGGATGTCTCCGCCACGACGATAGGGGTCAGAAGGGCAACCGCTGAATACCATTAGATTTATTTCAACTTCATTGTACTTGACAACAATGTCAAGATGTATAACAAAACTAGCAAAAGCACCATCGGTACTTAGGGCATACACTTTACCATTGCAACAAGTTAGACTATGTAGTAATTTACCATTTGAAGTTAGTCTCTTCAGCTGCTGGGCATACGACATTTCGGTCCATCTAAAATCCTCCCGTTTACTATCTACCGGACAAAATAAGAAGGTAGACTTATCGGTTCTTGTTAACAAAAGGATTGAGCTTGGATCATCAGGAGGGGCTGACAAACAACACTGGCGGATAGACTCATACGACTCGCCATCTTCCAAAACCAAGGTGGGGAGACTTATGATCTTAGAAGTCACATGGCACCAAAGAGACCATATATTGTTGTATGGATGGTTGGAAAGAATCACCCAGCTATGAAAAAATCCTCCAATACGTTTCCCTAGCAACTCAGGGATTCGACATCGATAATGTGGCAACTCGTTGTGTATGGTGCAGAAGAACTGGTCTTGAGTGTTGTGCTTTTCGTCGTCTTGTATGCTCTCAGCAATCAACCATGGATATTTGGAAGACAAGTGAGGGAATCGATCACTGGAAATTTGCTCCATCTAAACAACAATATTTAGAGGTTAATTTATTTATGCAAAACTATATGCCTAATTGAATATAATAATCCCAACACTCAAAAAGCTTCTCGCTTTTAAAACTAATACAGAAAAAAAAAGTGCTTACAAAGCATTGAAACAGGAAAAAATCTTTTTTAGCATTTAATAAGCCAATAGAACATCTCGAAAAGCTTATTGCTTCTAAACTAAAAAAGACACAAAACAGAACTTATATAAGCTAAACAAAGGTACAAAACAACTGAACAATCAAAAAACTCAAAAGAGCTAAGCCAATTGAACATTCAAAAAAAAGGTAATAAACCAAGAAAACAAGCTAAACACTCGAATTGAAGGCTGATGCTTTTTTACAAAACAATTCAAGCACTCAGAAATCCTAATGATGTGATTTGAACCAAAAAGCATAGTCTTAAAAAGTTGATTCTGTAGCACTAATATAAGCTACTAAGTCAATAAAACAATTCATGCACTAATCTTAATGAACCAAAAAGCATAATCTTAAAAGGGTTCTAATAAGCAATTAACCTTAAAGCATCATAATTGATAACCAAGTAAATCATACCTCAAAAGCATATTTATATGGTCGAAGTCGATTCTACACTTCAGTTATTTATACAAAAGAAAAAGTAAAGTTTGTATCGATGATTAATGAATATATATGTCGACAAAGATGCATGGGCTTTAGTTTAACTGTATTTGTTCTTTCTTATTTACATATTTGCCCCATGAACTTTCTTTTATACACTCTATTTTCCAAGCAAAAATACCATATTTATACACAAATTTATCCCACAAAAATCAACATCACCAGTTACATACACACAATAACCAAGTTCACAAGTTGATCATTCCACATACCGACTTCTCCCTTTTGGCCATGGAAGACGCATGCATTGAGGGTTGGTTTTCTAACGAGGACGCGTGAGTGGACAAGCAGGGCGGAGTCAGAAAGTTACGATCAAGGGTACAAACTTTGATACTTTTTAGAAATTACACCATAAATTTGTTCGGAAGGCAAATTACAAAAATAGCCGGGCATTTTAAAATATTACACTATAATATTTATCGCTAGGGTGCGTGCCCACTCTACACCTTCTTGTCTCGCATCCGACAGATATGACACGTCAGTTGTATCCCTAATACACATAGTCTAAAAACTCTATATTCATAACTAGGATGTTAGTTAAGTTTAGAAACTAGGGTAGTGGAAAGAGTGAAAAACCGAACTTAAATAAGGAAACCATCAAATCAAAATTGAATGAAAATCGGGCTTGATTTTCTATAATAAGATACCGAAGTTTGTAGTTCAGTTTATTTTAATTACTGCATCATAAGAGAATTTTTTGTCAATTCATGCGAAATCATCTTCGACCTCTTATTTACGAGTAGTCATTTACAAATAAACAATTACATATATGCGAGTGTATATAATGAAATCTCAATATATAATGTGAAATTAGGTATAAATAAAGGGACGAAATATGTAAAAAACTTTTGTTAGAAATTTGGTAATATTAAATATCTTTGCGAATCGTGTATATTCAGTTTAGGTACAAAATATTTTGACACTAGTAGTAGTTGGATATTACAAATCTTTATCGGGATAATTTAAGAAGAACACTTTATTTTTACACATAAGAGAACAAAGTAAGACAGAGAAAATTATGTAAAATTTGTATGTTCCAATGAGACCAAATATGTCTATTAAATAACGCACATATGTGACCGTATTGACAGTTAATTTCGTTGAAACCGGAAGGGTCACAACTCTTCACAAACACATGCCAGGTGTTTTGGCGGAAAATCTGTTAAATCCTTTGACCCGCAAGGGGCGCTTGCCCCTTGACTCCAAGATCTTCTTTAGGCGAAAACATATTAAGCTCAACTTGCACAGACCTGACTTCTTTAACTCGTATCCAAACTTAAAATGAAATTACATTGATTAGCAAAATCGCAATTATATAAAATAGCTGATGAACTAAAATTTAAAAAAAAAAAAAAAAAAAAAAAAATCAATAAACAGTTTATATATTAGTCGTTCAATATTTAATTTTGATTGTTTATATTACGTATAGGGAAGGGATCGGGTAGGATTACATTTTAAGTAGGGATGGTACGGATAATATCACAAAGAACATTCAAAAAAAAAAATAATTCAAAAAATCAAAAATTAAAAAAGAAAGAGGACAACAATTTATTAATCGCTGAAAAAATTTAAAAAAATCATTTTCATGTTAAAGGTACAATAATATTATGAATTTTGTTAATATCACCGTAATAATCAAGATTTCTTAATATCACTACTAACTAAGGCTAGCAAATAGTTCACTTTAAATAGAGGTTTCACTAAGGCCAAGCAGTAGCAGTGATATTAAGTTTTCTAATATCAAAGAACTTTTAAGTAAAATTGTTAATATCACATTTACTTTTTACATGTTTTCTTAATATCAAAGTTAATTTTTTTAATATCACCATAAGTTTTCTTTATATCATATAAAAAAAGCAGTGATATTAAGTAAAATTGTTAATATCACAGTAGGACTCATAATATCGTTAATATCATGATAGAACTCATAATAAAAACAAAAATTGTAAAAATTTGAAAAATTAAAAATGAAAGAAGATAACAATAGTAAGGATTGAAAAGGAAAAATTAAAAATCGCTTTTACATGGTTAATTGCACCGTGAAGATAGCTCAGATCTTGACTTTTTACAAAAAGTCAAGATCGATCTGAAGGCCGGTCCAGATCAACCGACATCCGCACTAATTAAAAATCCGCACTGATCCTCACTCTTACGTAGTAATTAAATGAAATGGACCAAAAATTTTGTGTCTTGTTCATTTACTTATATTTGACAACGTGTGAGAATATGTTCACAAATTAGTTCATTATTGTATTTTTATTTAAAATCAATATAGATCTCATATTATATAGATTCAATAAATCAATCTTAGCCATCAATTTTGATCAAAATTAACAAAATACTATTTCCACCCTTTTCAAAACAATATATCTTGCAAACGATAAATCTTCAAATTACAAAATTACCATCGCTGACGAGACTTAAATTATCTTTTATATAGATATGACTTTATATTTTCGACAAAGTTTTTTTCAAAATTCCCAGAAAAATCATATGTGATTTGTAAAAATATTATATGATTTGTGAAAATCATATGTGATTCGATTTTCACAAATCATATATGATTTTTACATATATGATTTTTACAAATCACATATGATTTGCAAAAATCATATATGATTTGTGAAAATCGAATCACATATAATTTTAACAAATCATATATAATTTTCTCGGCCGAATTTTGAAAAAAATCGCTAAAAAATATAAGTGCATATCTATAAAGATAATTTAATTTCGCCGCGATGATATGTTTTTTTTCGCGTAACAATTAATGGTTTGCGAGATAATTAAATATTAAAAAAAAAGGTGAAAGTTTATTTTATTTATTTTTATTAAAAAAAATGAATATTTATGATTGATTCATTGGATCTATGATAAATTTGAGATGTGATATTAAACTTTTCCTCGAATATATATGTTCTTAGGATATACTTGTAATACAATAATAGGCATATTAAGACAAACAAACAAACAAACGGAAGAGATGGATTGGCGCCGCTTTATCAATTGATTTGGATACTTAAAATTTTTGTGTCTTGACATTTATACATTTAATAATTCTGTTGATTGCACACCTACTAAATGATGCATGGATATAAATGTCAAAACATAAATATTTAAAATGTGCAAACCAATTAATTGTTAAGAAATCACCTAAAAAATATCTTGCCTCTAAAACATTTATTTTAGATAATGTATATCATCACTAAGGTTGTTGCTTAAAACAACTTCAATGACTCAAGTTGTTATTACTTTTTATGCAATTATCCTGTTTTTTTTATGGAAGTTCAAGTTTTCATAAGTTAACTTGGGGTTTTTTTACAAGATGACTTGCGATACGCAGAAAAATAACACTAAGATTAAAAAAATACGAAAGAATTAAAAAATACGAAAATATAAATATATATGAATTATCAATAAACTAAATTTGTTGTTGCTGATGCCATTGCCAAAAAAAGACTTGTGTGTTGTTTTATCACATAATTATTTGGCTTTCTGTCAATGTTCTTCACACCTCACTAACATGTGAGAATAATGTTTTTAGAATTCAAAATAACATTGTTAGATTATAGGCTAATGTCCAAGCCTAATCAAGGATTTATGGTCAATTAGATTTAGGGTTTATATTAAAATTCTCAAAGCTATGTTCTATTATACATATGCATGCTATCTTATGTAATTGGGAGGCCATTCAATCAATACAACTTTATTATTTTACATGATATCCGAGCTTTATGTAAAATCCACCAACTAAAATTTGCTATTCGCCAGTCATGACTACTCGGTGATCTCGAGGGATCCATTTTTTTTAATGCATAAACCCTATTACACAAAACCCTAGCCATCAAAATACGCTCAGTATGTTGATTTGGCATCAAGCAATCATATATTTTTTTCTTCCTCATCAAGTTGTTTTCGCAATCGAAGATCATTGTTGTTGAAAACAAAAATTGACCATCAAATTATCGCTCCCCTAAAGGTAGTAAAGCAAAGAATGACGTAAAAATGGCAAACGCCATAAAAATGGAGGAAAAAGCCAAGCAATATACAATTATGTTTCCAAATGCAAGTCCATCTCCCTGCAAACGAACAACAAATAAGAGAAGAAAAACGAAGAAAGAAGAAGAAAGCGATTTCAACATCTATCCAAAGATGTACCCAAAAATCTCCGTTCAAACTGCAGGTGGTGTTAGATTATAGGCTAAGGCCCAAGCCTAATCAAGGGCTTATGGTCTATGAGGTGAGTCAACGCAGAACAATTTTATCTAAAGAATCACAGCAATCTCATCCATTCATTTTTTCCATAAAAAATAAATAAATAAAAATAAAAATAAAAATACATTTTTCACTTTTGTTTTAAAACAACGATCTTATAAACGGTAAACCTTCGCTACGGAAAAAATATTTATCGCGACGATTAAATTATCTTTCTATAAATATGATCTTCTATACTTTTTCGATTTATTTTTTCAAATTTTCTACCCAGAAAATCACATATGATTTCACAAGCTACATGTGATTTTTAAGTAATAAATCACACGTGATTTTCCGAATCACATGTGATTCATCTGGGCAAAATTTTGAAAAAAACCGTCGAAGTATATTGAAGTGCATATCTATATAAAGATAATTTAATTTCGTCGCGACGGTATAATTAGTTTCGCGTAACAATTAACGGTTTGCGAGATATTTAATTTTAAGAAAAATAATGGTAAAGTTTTTTTTTATTTGATAAGAAAATGAATGGCTGGTGATCGATGATTGTTCTTTAAAAATTGTTCGCATTAACCTTCTCTATTGGTCTATTAGGTTTAGGGTTTATATTAACTTATTCTCAAAGCTATGTTCTATTATTGATAGACAATCTATCAAACATAAGGTATCAAAGAGCTTGTGTCTCTCTAATATCTTTTGTGTGAGAAAGTTACTAACCAAATGATTGTGGGTTCAATTTCTGCTTAAGATGTGTGAGATAAATTTGTGGTGTACAATTTTATTTTTATTTTTATTATTTTTATTTGTTAATCTAGAAGACTTGGAATTATGACTAGATATTTAATACGCATGGCCAAGACTCTTTGAAATTTCCTCAATGAACATATTCAAACGTTGAAAATACTTTTCTTCAATCAAAATCTTTGAATCAAGAGTGCAAAATGAAAAAGTCAAAGAGTGCAATTAGAGTGAGCCTACCAATAGCCTTGGCCGCCAATAGTCTTGGTCGAATATAAATTTTCACTTGGGGCTTAACTAGTTTTCTAAACTATATAAATTAAGAGCAGGTAGTAGCAGAAGAAAGCCAAAGAAAATACAACAATGGAAGCATCAAACGTTTTACACATGGCTAGTGGTGATGGAGAATCAAGTTACCAAAAACTCGTTAGTTCAGGTGATCTCTCTAACTCCGTAAGTCATCACACACATGCTATATTGCTATATATCAGTGCTTGAAAATTATGGTGATTTAATGAGTAGCCAATATAATTTGGCACCCGCTTAGCAATCGATGTCTTGTGCCGCATTGAAATTTACTTTCAGGAAATTATGATATAAAAGCGCTACCCATTTTAAAGGAGGCAGTCAAGGGTTTTGCTAATCATGATGTCTTTTTCGGCCAGTGTTTCAAGATAGCTGATCTTGGATGTTCCTCTGGCCCAAACACTCTATTGAGTGCAACTAACATTATTGATATTGTACACGAGGAGTGTAAACAAAATAATCGTAAAACACCACAATTTCAAGTGAGCTTAGTTGACCTTGTTGGAAATGATTTCAACACCGTTTTTGGGTTGTTACCGGAATTTTATGCCAAGCTTAAGGAGGACAAGGGCAGGAATTTTGGCCCTTGTTTCGTTTCAGCTGTTCCTGGTTCATTCTATGACAGACTCTTCCCCGACGAAAGTTTGCATCTTGTTTACTCATCTTATAGTGTTCATTGGCTTTCTCAGGTTTGCATAATAGCCAACTCTACCATTAGCAACTACAGTATGATCAAACTAGAAAATACCATTGATTTCCTAGAAGTGAGAAATCAGAAAAGAAATATTGAAGAATCACATGTTTTAATTTTAATTACATTTCCACATATGTGTACAGAAGTTCTGAATCAAGCAACATAAAAGCTTTGTTTAAGTTATCTGGCATTCTATAATTATTAACTGTCTAAGAAGCTAAACCCTAACCCTTGCAATAAATAATAGGTACCTGAAGGTCTTGAAAATAACACATCAAATATCTACTTTTCGAAAACAAGTCCACCAAATGTGTTCGAAGCATATCAGAAGCAATATGCTTCTGACTTCAAAAAGCTTTTACAAGTGCGCTCCAAGGAAGTAGTATCTGGTGGACGCATGGTTTTAACACTTATTGGTCGGAGTTGTTCTGATCCAACGATTGATGATTGTGTCGCTCCCCTGGAGCTACTAACACTATCGCTTCTTGATTTGGTCAATGAGGTATATGGTTAATTATTTTGTATTTGACGTGAACTTAAGTAAGACTATATTGTTTAAACCAAGCTAGCTTCAGATTTTTATATGGCTACTAAGTACTAACCGTTAATTCATACTACAGGCTCGCTGAGAATCAGATATTACCTCATTTAATATACCATTTTACAATCCATGTGAAGATGAAATTACGACCATTGTTGAAAATGAAGGATCGTTTTCCCTTGATAGCATCACCGCAATCAGAGAAAACTGGGTTCCATATGACATAGATTACACAAATGCGTGTGCTTTCAAAGAGCTCAGTCTTCGTCACGGGAAAATGCAAAAAATGCTTAGAGCCGTTATGGGACCCTTATTGGCGTCTCATTTTGGAAGCTCCATAATTGAAAAACTATTTAATAATCTCGCAAAGCATGCGTCAGAATCTCTTGATATCAAGAAAGCAAGACACACTCATAATATAGTCATTTCAGTGATTAAGAAATGATATACTAAAGCTTCAAGTTACGTGGTCTGTGATTTATTTCTGATTGCTGGAATTGTAGCAATCATGTACTTTTCTATGTTTCTTCTGTTTGACAACGTGTTTCTGATGTAACTTGTCCCAGCACCTTGCTTGGGTTGTCCACTTGTTTGTGGTAATAAAATCTTGTTGGAAGTCCAAATTTAATTCGCATAGTTGATAAAACCGTACGTGTCACTCACTAGATTGGAACATTCTTGACCATGTTATAACAAAAATGGGTTTTAGTTAGGCGTGTTCACAAGTCTAGCTCAAATAATTTCACGAGTCGAGCTTTTAAAACTAATATTTAGCTCGGCTCGTTTGAAAGCTCATTTAGTTATTCGGCGAACGAAGTTACTCAAGCTAATCGAGCTAAATATGTAGTTTCAAAATATTTTCTTAGAGCCTTGTTAGAATTAGTCTGTTTGGGTATAGATCCGTGATTTGGGTTGATTTGTTAGGGTCTCTTGAAATCCTAATTTTGGTAATTTGGGATCTTTATCCTATGGTCGCCGGGTTTAATTGGGCTTGTTCTTGACCATTAGCATCATTTAACTAAGTGAATCAAGGTTATTGGTGGTTGTGGTTGATTTTTCCGTTGCGTATTAAAGCACTTTAAGTCTTGATTTCTTCATTTAAGATAACAATGTTCTAGTTGAGTGGTTGTAAACGGTTTGGCTAACATCTTGACCTACCACCATATGAGTGGCAATGATACCGCCTGGTAATTCCCAGTTCACTCTATTGGACACTTGTTGTTCTTTGGTGTGCATTTTTTTCTGGTTTTTATTATGTTGTTGTGTCTAGATTGCCGGAGGTTAGGAATTGGGCGTCTTGCAAGTTGTGGATCAAGATTAATTGTCGGTTAACCTGACTGGAAGGTGTGCATGGTATTTAGTTGTTATGTTTGTTTGTTATTGTTATCTATTTGTATGTTGTTATTTTATCTGTCTATTAGTTATTTGTTTATCTTGTTTGTTTTGCATCAGCAACTTATGAAGGTGACGCAGTTCCTGATGGGTTTTAATGACTGCACGATGTTAGGACAACTATTTTAATTAAGGATCCACCGAGGTGAAAGATACTTATGCTACCGTTTCTAGAAAAGAATCCCACGTGAGGGGTTCCCTAATCTTCTCGGTGTTTATGAGTCTAAACTAAATGCTTTTTCTTTGTTAAGTCTTTTAACAATAACATAAGAGTTTCTAACGATAATCATAATAACACCAGAAGTTATGTGACTAATTATGTCAATAGAGGTTTAATCCTAATCTGAAATGTAAAAATTATGGTATTATTGGACACACTATTAAAAGATGTTTTGAACTCATTGGCTATCCACCAGGTTTTAAAAAGAAAAAATAACTGTTAAGGGGTGGTTTTAAACAAAATTTTAATGCCAATATTGATGTTAAACAAAATGAAAAACAACCATCTGCTAGTCTTTCTTCTAGTTTTACTCTTGAGCAAATGAAGAAACTTCTAAACCTGATCAATGATAACTCATCTGGAAACATTCATGCCAATATGGCAGGTAGGGCTTCATTCTTTAATAAAAATGTTTCTTTTAATATAAATTTTTTGAAATTTGTTTGTGCCAACTCAAAGTTATATGTTAAAACTGTAAGTTTGGGTTGGATTATTGATTCAGGTGCTAACTAGCATAGGCTGTGTCTATTGTTGGAATGTTTAATGTTGTTGACATAAGTAGTTTAAAGATTACTGTTGGACATCCCAATGGCACCTTTGCTACTATAAGTCATGTTGGAAATCTGAAATCGTCTAATAATGTGATCCTTTATGATGTTCTTGTTGTTCCTGGTTATAGTGTTAGTATGTTATTTGTTAACAAATTAATTAGAGATAGTAAGATGTTTGTTGGTTTTGATGAGAATAAATGTTACATTCATGAATTGAAAAATGAGAGAATCTTGGGGACTGGTGGTATCTGGTGGTTTATACTATTTGATTTATAAAATGATAAGTCTATTGGTAAGTGCAATATGATTATGATTTTTAATGTATCTAAACTGTTATGGCTTAATAGACATGGTCATCCTGCTGATCAAGTATTATATGTTTTGCACAATGACCTAAAAATATATAAGAACTCTTCCAGTGTCTATTTTAAGATTTGCCATAGGGCTAAAAAAACAAGGGTCTTTTCTTTTGTCTATCACAAGTCCTAGAGTTTAGGTGAACTTGTTCATCTATATTTGTGTGCCTCAGAGTTCCTATGGAGAGGGTTATAATTATTATATTTTACCATTGTTGATGACTATTCTAGAGTGTGTGGGGTGTACTTGGTTAAACCAAGGATGAGGTCTTTAAAGTGTTTGTATATTTTATAAACTTAGTTCATAATCAGTTTAACATCAAACTTAAAGTTGTTAGGTCTCATAATGGTACATAATTTGTAAATAATAAAATGAGTAATATGTTTTGTGGTTTGGGTATAATACATCAAACTTCTTGTGCTCGTACTTCAAGAAATGGTATTATCGAAAATAACATAGACACTTGCTCAATGTTGCAAAGGGTCTTATGTTTCAAAGGAATTTCTGAAGGTTTTGGTGTGATTGTATTTTGATTGTTGTCTATCTTATTACTGTGCTATCTTCATCTGCGGATTAATGGTAAGTGTCCCTATGAGTTGTAGTGTACGTAAGCTCGGCCAGATCAAAGGAATTTCGTCGAGCAAGTTTTTCAACACCTCCCAGGCAGTGAACCAAATCGCTGGTGGTGTAGTGGTAAGCCTCGGGATTGATATCGCTCTCTAGGGGAATAGGAATGGTAGCAGAAATGTATTACGCTAAGGTGAGGTTGAGGATGATTTTTTTTTTTTTAGAAAGCTAAGGGTAAAATCTCGGGGCAATTGGTTTGGGGTGGTACTTATATCCTACATTTCTACTATTCTAATTATCTAATACTACTGGTAGCTATGTCTATTTGATGTGTGTGCTCAGATGATGATTAAAATGTGTTTACCTAGATACTATTACTCTCTAGTTATCTTTTATTGATGGTTGAATTGTCACACCTTATTTTTAACGCGTTGTGCTTCCTAAGGTCGTAGGTGCTTTTTGCCCTAACTCTTGAGGTCACCTTTGGTTTAGCCTATGAATCCACTAATTCATTCATAAACTAACTTTCACAAAGATTATTCAAGAATTAAACACAACGAAAGCCTAGTTGCACTCCTAATCCAATTACAATTAAGATATGAGCATACCTAACAATAATTAATAACTAGGTTTCA
This sequence comes from Chrysanthemum makinoi, assembly GCA_910596185.1. Classification (NCBI taxonomy): domain Eukaryota; kingdom Viridiplantae; phylum Streptophyta; class Magnoliopsida; order Asterales; family Asteraceae; genus Chrysanthemum; species Chrysanthemum makinoi. The sequence continues at coordinate 1,986,108 of OU343223.1, read as the reverse complement.
TAGATCTAAGTAAACACACAAGAAATTTAGCTAGACATGTTAAACAAGCAAGCATACACACAATCAATGGAAGACATAATGATACTTTGGATTAAAAACTTATCTTGATGTGTAAAATAGGGTTTGGGACCCTAAGATACCGCCCAAGTCAAACTACAAACGTTTAGGTTTTTACTCCAAAAGTCTACCTCTTTAAATGCAGAAAAATTGGATTCTATATATAGATTTACACTGCATGGTTTCGTCTCCTTATAGGTGGGATGCCGCCGACGCCATCATTAGGGTTTTCGCCTTGGCCAAGTCATCGATGGGACGACGTCACCTAGAGTTGGACGCCGCCGGCCTTCAAGTGGGACGTCGTTATGATTCTGGATCCGGGCCGTCTGGAGATAAAAGTCCGAGGACGCTTCAAAGCTGACGCCGTCAGGTAGGAGCAAAATTCCACCGAAGCCGTCTGTGCATGTTTTATCAAGTTCCAAAAGGGACTGTAGCCCTTTGATGGGACGCCTTCACAAAGGTTGAGTAGCTGAGTGGCTTCGATCTTGACTTTGCCATTTTTCTATTGATTTCACCCTTTCGCCCAAATATGCATCATTCCGATTTGTTTCCAAAACCCAAAAGTGAAAAGAACGAAATTAAGCAAGAACATATAAAAGTGGTCGATTAAGGGCTTAAATGGCCCCTTAAAAGTGTACGTTTTAAATCCTTATCAAATATCCCTACATTCTGAGTATTTGCTTGTCCTCAAGCAAATGTGTTGGGCCAATCAATTTATAAGTTGTAGGGCATGAAGCCATGGGTTTAAATAATTCATAACATGTAAAAGCACTTGCATAAATACAAGCACGTAAATTATATACTAGCACCCACAGGGTGTTTGGATTCTTCATCTCTGTTTTATATTAAATATAGTAAATGGAAATGGAAGATAAACACTCGTTACCTGGCATAGTACATAGATTATCATAGGCTTGAGACTAGATCAAACCTCCACCGCTTTGGTGTAAGCAACCGGAACAACTATCTAAGAGGTCTTTACAAGGGTTGTAACGTTAGGCTTGCTTCGGTAGGGAAACTGTTAGGAATTAGAAAAATTCAGTCATTAAAGTGTCGGTCACCTCAAGTATATGTAATCATTAGAAAGCTCTCAGAGTCGTAAGTTATTTAATGTTTGTAAGAAGTTAGTTAAGTAAAACCGGAGGACGGACGGTATTTACCCACATATGCCCGATCCACGCCCGTAGGGAGGCTATTGTAAAACACTATAAATACCCTCTACCTCCCAAGGGTAGAGGTTGGAGCTTCAATACCATTTTTTGTTTCATAGTTCCCAACTTTCTTCTCTCTCTAGAACTTTCTCTCTAAAATCTTGTTAACGCTTCATATGATATTAGTATGATGTGTTTAGAAATCCTATATCTTACAATTGGTATCAAGAGCCATGGTTTGATCACTCCATCTTCATGCTCTTTGTTCTAAAGGGATTTCTATAAGTGTTTTTGGGGTTATATGTTTAGGAGATTCTCGAACTATCTGGACAATTTCTAGTGTTTAAAGCTTTGAATTTTGATTGTAATTTTTGTGTTTAGGATCATCATATGTGTTTAGGTTTGAATTGAAGGCTTAAATCATTAGCGGTTTGGTTGTTTTTGATCGATTGCTGGTAGTTTCGAAAAGTGTACGAAGCGAGTTGCGCGGAGTTGCATTTCTTGGAGGCGAGTTGCTTTGTTATGAAAGCGAGTAGGTATAAGTGACTTGGCTATTAAGCGAGTTGTATTAGCAGCGAGTTGTCACTGTATGCGACTTAGCTATTAAGCGAGTTGTTTCTTTAAGCGACTTGAGTTTTAAAGCGACTTGGCTATGCTTGAGTTGTATTGTCGGAGTTGGTTTAAGCGACTTGGTGGTTAAGCGAATTGTCTTTGTATGCGACTTGCTATTAGCGAGTTGTTTCTTTAAGCGACTTGAGTTTTAAGCGACTTGTCTTTAAGCGAGTTGACTGTTTAGCGAGTTGATACCAAAGCGAGTTGACTGGTTAGCTACTTGTCTATTGAGACTTGTCACTTCTTCGTGCTACATTTTTACGGTTGTTCTTTTGGTTTAGTAAAATTTCGTGAAAGAATCAATTTCGGTTTAATCAAGAATAGTAAAATCCGTAGAACTTGTAATCATGTCAAACATCGTGCTACTATCGTTTCTTCTGGTGAGGACGTTCAAGCAGCTGGATCAGATACTCATCCACCTATGCTTGACATAACTGATTATGACTCATGGGCTCAAAGAATCAGGTTGTACTGTTTGGAAAAGAAAATGGAGTCAACATTCTCAAGTCTATTGATGAAGGACCTTATTAGATTGAGACTACAAGAACATAATAATGATCTGCTGCAGATGGAACAATGATCTTTGGATTGGACAGACAAAGATTATGATGAGCTCAATGATAAGGAGAAAAAGAGATTCGATGCTGATATCAGGGCTTCAAACATTATACTTCAGGTCTTCCAAAAGATATCTACAAGCTTATCAATCACAACACTGAAGCCAAAGCGGTTTGGGATAATATCAAGATGCTTCTCTCGGGTTCTGAATTAACTAAGGAAGACAGAGAATCACAGCTGTATGATGAATTTGAGCACTTTAAGATGAAACCAGAAGAAAGTATCTATGAATATTACGTGAGATTCCACAAGCTTGTGAATGATATGAGGAATATCAAAATGACCATGCCAAATATTCAGCTGAATTCAAAGTTTGTGAACAACATGAATCCCGAATGGCACAAATTTGTCACCTCTGTGAAGCTAACCAAAGGATTAAAGAACACCAACTATGAGCAATTGTATGCCTTCCTGCTTCAGAATCAGAGACATGCTATGTTTGGCGAATGATTCTTGATCATTCAAATCTAAACAGGGGAATCAAGCTCATCAAATGACTCAACAACCTTTTACACCAATGTTGGAATTACCACCAAAGCTTCTCAAGTCATACCCGTGGGTAATGGTAATTACAAGCTCATTCGATCCGGCATATAAGCCTCGGACTCAAACACACTCATGGAAAAATTCATCAATCAATTGTCTCTCATGGTTAGTCAAAATATGAATTCCCTCCCACACACCAACAACCCTCAGAACAACATCCAATCTACACAATCAAGCTACAATCAGAGATGGGAAGGTTATGGTGCAACCAGTTCAAGTAAAGCATATGAACAGGGAAGAGGTGGAGTAGGTGGAGGGTATGTGGCTAATCAGAATCATGGGAGAAATGCCAATCAGGGACAAGTAAAGCCAGTCAAGTGCTACAACTGTGGTGGTGATGGACACATTGCAAGGCTGCACATCTCCAAAACGCCCTCAAAATCAGAGTACTTCAGGGACAAGATGCTGCTTGGTGCAAGCTCGGACAATGGAGCAGTTTGGATGAAGAAGAGTTGTTGTTTCTTGCGAGGGTAATGCAAAACCTGATGCAGATGTGGATGAGCAGCCAATTCAGGATATTGGTCACAATCATCAAAATGCTTTTCAAGTTGCCGACTGTGATGCATATGACTCTGATGTCGATGATGAACCTACTGCCCGAACAATCTTCATGGCTAGCATTTCTCCAATGGTCTCTCCAAAGGTCTCATCATCTAAGCAAGCTGGCCCATCCAAAGAATCAATCATCTCAGAGGTATTAAAATATATGATGAAGTTGATGAGCAAAAGATACATGATAAAGTGCAATCACATGAAACTTGTGAAACGGATATTGTTAATATGGGTAATAGTAATATTGTCCCATATGATCAATATGTGGTCCAAAGTGAAAATGTGATTGAACCAAGTGATGCATCTTCTGCAGTCAATGATGACTATGTTTTTAATGAATTCACTCCATGTGCCCTTGATGATTCTGTATCTCTGAACTTAATGCCTATAAAGAACAAGTTGCCATTTATGAACAACACGCTAAGTTTGAGTTAACCACTCGTGAGCAGGAAATGGATGACCAAATGCATACAATTGTTAGAAAAAGTAACTTTGGGAAGAATACTAAAACAAGAGCTAGATTCCTTAAAAGAAAATCTTAATAAAACGGCTAAGCAAAAACAAGAACTTCAAGAAAATGTGAAAGTGCTTAGCAGAATTTAATGCTAAGGAATCAAAACTTTTAAATGAATTTTCCAACCTAAAACTTTGAAAAACAAACTTGAAAAAAGTATGCGTACAAGGAAACACCATTCAGACTACTCACATGATCACTAAGCATAGAGTTCTAAGTGACAAACATAGTGTTGCCATATTTGATGAACCAAACCCGAGGCATGTAAGAAGCTAGAGAAGCACAAGAAGGTAATTTATGATGGCAATGAAATCCTTAAGCCTAGACAGAAACCTAGTTGCGCTGAGAATACTGAGGAAGATAGGCAGTTAGAAGAAGTCACTAGAAAGAAATTGGATGAAAAACTTAAGAGCCCTTCATGCATAGAAAAGAAAATCAGTTATAAAACACCCAACTATGCTAAAGATAATTGGATTGCATTTAACAAGTTTAGACCTCAAACACAGGTGACCCCTGAACAAGTGTTCTGGAAAAAGGATATGGACATGAAAAAAGCTGATGAGTTTGTTGGCAATCCCATGGGAAGAATGTTCCACTTGCTTTATATCCCCCAAATACACCAATGCATTTAGTTCCTAGATCTATTCCCACTAAGAGCAAGACCTTAATCATCGTTATGTATCATTTATCAATTATTTGTTGATTTTGAGAAGACATGTAAGAAAAGGATCACACCTTCTGGGATAACTGAAGGGGAGAGGGGTTTTGAGCAAACTAAAGAATGCTATTTAACTGAGGTCATGCCTTTCTTTAAACAATTAAAGGTCAATTTGAGAGTCTTAAAAAGGGGATGGATTCAGATATTAAAGAAATGGAAAAGAATTTGATGCAATGATAGTTGAGGTCAATGACTATGAGCGAGAATTAAAATATAATGAGATTGAGGAAAAACTTGCATACCTTAAATGAGAATCTGATTTCTGAATGTATCACTCAAGATGTGTTTTACACGCCACAATTGTTCAATTAATGCATCTCAATTTCATGAATTATCTGTTGCTCTGAAAGTCTCCCATGATCGTGTCATTGAGCTTGAGAAAAATAACTCTAAATTGCATGAAAAATTTGAACGGGATGATCATGATAACTGGTGAAAACGGTTTCTAAATTGGAAGTTGAGCATCTTGCTTTGCAATTAAAATATCAACATCTAAAAGAAAATGTTAAAACCTCAAATATCAAGACATCCTTGGATGCTCCTGAATTTGTTGCAGTTTTTGAAATCACAACGTGATGAACGATTCGAGCTCATTATAACAACGATCAGAAAAATGAGAACCCAAATTTCATAATTAAAGGGTGAAAAGAACAATGTGATCCCAAATGCCTCCTCCTTTAGATTCTCAAAGTTCTCAGAGTTTTCATCTTCAAAACCTGGTTAATGTTCTACAAAGGAAAATGAGAGTTTTCTAGAAGAAAATGAAAAGGTGAAACAACACTTTAAAGAGTTATATGATTCAATGAAAGTCACTCGTGACAAAAACAACGAAATAATAACGTCTTTACAAAAAGAAATTGAGAATCTGAGGAGTCAGGTAAAAAGGGAAAATGCCACTTGTCTTTAATGAGAATGTTGCATCAAAGTCATCTGCAGACTCCAAATATACTGTGACTGTTAAATACATCCCTCCTCATCTTAGAAATAACGAACTTGCATTTTATAACTATCTCGCTCACCTTAAGGATAGTCTAGAATGTCTCCCTGAGATTGTAGAAGAGGATTTCATAAATAAGCCACTTGATAGAGAAATTAGGTTTGCTTGCATTCAGGCCAAACGATCTCAGGAGCTACTAGAATGTTTAAGATACACTTGTCCTAAATCCTTAGGTGCGAAAGATAAAGCGTGATGCCTTGTTCTATGCCTAGTGCCAAGTATGCAACCCATTCTATGCCCAATATTAAGAAAGTGAACTCTATAGTACCTTCAATTAGTTCAGATCCCTGCACGTCTAATTAGGAATGCAAAAGGTAGCCCAACCAACTAATGTTCCCATAATTCCCTCTGAGAATGTCAGTGACACAAAGCAAGCGGGTCAAAGCCTCCAGGCAATACAAAGCAAGATAGGACCTCGCAAGCTAAGGCAATGGAAGAAAGAGAAAGATCACCCTAGGAACATTAAGTTTGAGTTGAATAAATCGAATCGTGTTGATTCTAGTATTAGCTATTGCGTCTGTAATTAATTTGAATTCTGCTACTTTTGGCAAAACATGTAATGATGATTGTTTGGTTTCTAATCATGAATGTGGTGTGAATGAGTTGATTAATCTTGCTAAATGCCTTGTTAAGGTAGTGAATACAAAAATCAAGCTAAGAAGGCTAGAAAGCAATGGCGAAAGAAGGTTAGAAAACATTGGAAACCCATAGGAAGGAAATTTAGTAACATAGGTTATCATGGATACCTCTGGTGCAAATTCAATCTTAATGAGATGTGCCCTAAATTATCTAGATCAATGCCCATTAGGAAATGGATGCCTACTTGTAGAACTATTCCTTTAAGAAGTGAACATACTTTGAATAGGTCAAACACGGACACTAGCATTGCATATCCTGATGATTCCATTGTTTCTACTTCCGATGTGGGTGTTCCAATCACTGTTACTAACCAAATGGAACCCATTCTTGCATGGGGATCCCAATTATCCAATTATCCATTCTTGTTTGTGTTCAATTGCAGATCGTTCAAATCGTTCTGTGGTACCGGACTCGGCATTCCAAGCATATGACTGGAGACCGTCGCGGCTCATGAACTTCGTGAGTAAATTCATCGGGACTGTTAGATTCGGGAATGATCATTTCGGTGCAATTATGGGTTATGGAGACTATGTTGTCGGTGATAGTGTTATCTCCAGGGTATATTACGTTGAAGGTCTTGGTCATAACTTATTCTTTGTCGGTCAATTCTGTGATTCTGATCTAGAAGTGGCCTTGAAATATACTTGTTAGTAGAGAACTTGATGGTAAAGAACTTTTAAGAGGAACACGTGGTTCAAATCTATACACCATCTCTCTCGAAGATATGATGAAGTCTTCTCCAATTTGCTTGTTGTCAAAGGCTTCGAAAACAAAGTCATGGTTATGGCATCGTCGTCTCAATCATTTAAACTTCGGCACCATAAATGATCTCCAGAAGGACTTAGTTGTAGGCTTACCTAGACTAAAGTATGAAAAGGATCATCTTTGTTCAGCATGCCAATTGGGAAAAAGCAAGAAGTATGCCCACAAACCCAAACCTACAAACTCAGTTACATAAGTTCTTCATACCATTCACATGGATTTATGTGGACCCATGAGAGTGCAGAATATCTTTGGGAAGAAATATGTGTTAGTTGTGGGTGATGATTACTCTCGAGGGTTAAGTTCTTAAGGACAAAGGATGAAACTCCAGATATCATCATCAAACTTATCAAACAGGTGCAGGTTCGACTTAACAAAACTGTCAGAATCATCCGAACAGACAATGGAACTGAGTTTGTTAATAAACAACTTAGTGAGTTTTATGAAAGTGTTGGAATCAGTCATCAAAGAAGTGTTCCACGAACTCCTCAACAGAACGGTGTAGTTGAAAGCTGAAATCGAACTCTTGTGGAAGCCGCAAGAACAATGATGATTTACTCAAAGGTTCCAATGTTTCTGGGGAAGCCATTGCCGCATGCTATACTCAAAATCGATCCCTTACTTCTCATGGAAAAACTCCATATGAACTTGTCCACAATCGAAAACCTAATCTTTCATTCCTTCGTGTGTTTGGTGCATTGTGTTATCCAACTAATGAGGGCCAAGACTTAGGCAAACTTAAAGCTAAAGCGGACATTGGAGTATTTGTAGGATATGCACCTAGCAGAAAAGGATACCGAATCTACAACAAAAGAACCTGAAATATCATGGAAACAATTCACGTTACGTTCGATGAGCTGACCGGTCAAATGGCTCTGGACAAACCCATTCGGACCCGCATCATCAAGTAGTCCCATTTCTACTCTTATCGACTCTACACCAGCAACTCCTTATGTACCTCCTTGAAGATGATTTGAAAAACTGTTTGATCCAATGTTTGATGAACACTATAAGCCAATTAATAATGATCTGTCAATTCCATAACAGAGGCTGCTCTATCCCTGTCAATGAAGTTAACCCTTCAGTTTCTATGTCGTTAAGTCAAGAAGTACTGCTGCGATCACTCTGTCTCATCAACAAATCATCAATCATCGAGTGTACATCATGGAATTGTTTCTGGCACCTTTGATGGAGAGAATCCTTTGCTACTCCTGAAGATGCCTTTGAAAACATATTTGCTCCTGAATCATCATCAAGACCATCTTCATCAGGAGAAAATCGACCTGCTACTACAGTTCCTCAACAACAACCACTCGAACACCTTAGAAAATGGACACATGATCACCCATTGGACAACATCATTGGAAATCTCCCTCGTCCAGTATCCACTCGTAAACAACTTGCAACTGATGCCTTATGGTGCTTCTTCAACTCGTATTATCAAGGTCGAACCAAAAGACGTTAAAACTGCAATGAATGAAGACAGTGGTTCAATGCCATGCAAGAAGAAATTCATGAGTTTGATCGACTAGATGTATGGGAATTAGTACCTGCTCCTGACCGTGCTATGATCATTGCTCTAAAGTGGATCTTCAAAGTAAAACTTGATGAGCATGGTGATGTTTTAAAGAACAAGGCTCGATTGGTTGCAAAAGGATACCGTCAAGAGGAGGGTATTGACTTTGAAGAATCATTTGCTCCAGTTGCTCGTATCGAGGCAATCAGAATCTTCTTGGCTAATGCAGCAAGTAAGAACATGGTAGTATATCAGATGGATGTAAAGACGGCTTTTCTTAATAGAGATCTTAAAGAGTGTATCGTCAGCCAACCGAAGGTTTTGTGAATCCAGAGCATCCTACTCATGTCTATCGCGAAGAAGGCTCTTTATGGTTGAAGCAAGCTCCAAGGGCATGGTATGATACGCTATCAAATTTTCTTCTATCCACTGGATTCAACAAAGGAGCAGTTGATCCGACATTGTTCACCCGAAAGTCAGGCAAACATTTAATTCATGTTCAAATTTATGTAGATGATATTATTTTTGCCTCGACCGACACCCATGAATGTGACCGTTTTCTAAGGATATGGGCTCCAAATTTCAAATGTCAATGATGGGACAAATGTCATTTTTCTTGGGATTACAAATTTCACAAAGTCCGGAGGCATTTTTATTAATCAATCTAAATATGCAAATGAAATTTTAAAGAAATTTGGATTTGTCACTTGTGACACCGTTGACACTCCCATGGTGGAACGTACCAAACTGGATGAGGACCACTCGGGGATCATGGTAGATCAAACGAAATATCGAAGTATGATTGGATCCCTGATGTACCTCCGCACATAGACCGATATTCTGTTCGTTGTATGCATGTGCTAGATATACCAGGCTAAGCCTACCAAAAAGCACCTTAGCGGTTAAGGTCTTTCGGTATCTCAAGGAACCATCAACATGGGTTTTGGTACCCGAAGGACACCGGTATGTCACTAACAGCTATCAGATCGAGACCATCAAGGTGTCAAGATACGTCGAGTACATCTGGAGGTGCTTAGTTTTTGGGTGATAAGCTTGTAGCTGGTGTCAAGAAACAAATAGTACTTCTATATCCTCTGGAGGCTGAATACATATCCATGTCATCGTGTTGTGCTCAAATCCTATGGATGAGATCCTAATTATCTGACTACGGCTTTGAATTCAACAAGATTCCTCTGTACATCAAGATACGCGAAGTACATCTGGAGGTGCTCATTTTTGGGTGATAAGCTTGTGAGTGGTCGTCAAAGAAACAAATGAGTACTTCTATATCCTCTGAGAGGCTGAATACATAACCATGTCATCGTGTTGTGCTCAAATCCTATGGATGAGATCCCAATTATCTGACTATGGCTTTGAATTCAACAAGATTCCTCTGTATTGTGATAACAAAAGTGCCATTGCTCTCTCTTGCAACAACGTTCAACATTCAAGAGCAAAGCACATTGACATTCGCCATCATTTCATTTGGGAACAAGTGGAAAAAGGTGTGGTGGAACTCTATTTTGTAAGGATGAATACCGTTAGCATACATCTTCACCAAAGCTCTTCCTAGGGAACGTTTTGAGTTTATCCTTCCACGACTTGGTCTAAAGAGCCTACAACCGGAAACACTCAAACGTCTTCAAGAGGAAGACGAGGAGTAAAAATGGTTTCTTTCTTCATCTATCTCTTGTATATATTTATTCAAAAAGCAAAATACAAAATTTCAAAACCCACAAAAGAAAATATAAAAATATAAAATTTTCAAAAATCCATAAAAATTAGAAAATCTTGAAAATTTCCAAAAACATATTGCTATCTTGTCATTGTTTTATTATTTTTATTATTTTGATATCATCTACGGACTTTGTGTTGACATTCAAAGAATGTCACGGGTTTTAGATGTTCTTCGAATGTACATAAATTGTTTATTAAAAAAATGGAGGAGAAAATGGTAGTTTATTTATTATTTGGTGATAACCCGTGTTATAAGTAAAGAACGAGCCATGCTTAATCTTTTTTTTTAAATCTCTTGCTCTGATTCTTAAAACAAATGTTTGTCACCAAAACGACAAACGTTTTCTTTCCAAATATTTTTCCGTCTAATGATTCTTCTGAAAAAATATTTGCCATCTAATGAAAACAAAATTGCTTTGAAAATACCTCGTACTCTATTATTCTTGTAAATCATCTGTGCTTATCATCTGTCAAAATCTCTATCTCTCAATCAACAACTTGTATCATTGATTGAGGGGAAATGATTTCTCAATTAAGAGTATTTTAAACAATTGTACGTAATGAGAGCAAGGTCTTCTTTTGGATAATCAAAATGAACAATGTTTTATACAAGTGGGTCAAGACCTTTGCTAATGTTATGTTTTCAAAAGATACTCATGCATGTTTAAACAATGGAGTTTAAAGTTGAAAATGATCCTTATCGGTTAAAATGTTTTTCAAAAGCAAGTCAATATTCTCCTCAAAGCTCTCAAATTTAATTTAAATCAATAGAGATCACAACTCTCAAAGGATTTGGAAAGTGTGATCGGGGAGAATTTGTGATTTAAATTGGATTTAAACTGATAACTTGATAATTGGTTTGATATAAGCTTAGCAAACTCTCCCACCATTCATGTGCCAAACAATTTTAAATTTTACATGCACATGTAAAGGGGGAGCATCTATTTTTTAAACCAAAAAAGATTGAAACGTGATTAATTTGTTTCAAAGTGCAGGTTTTCCCTTATATATGCAAAACTCATTCAAATCTCGATGCACATATTGAGGGGGAGCAATCTTTATTGAAAACCACATTCTTTCCCGAAAATATCTTTAACTGTATGTGAATCAATGATTTTGATGGGAAAGTAATGCGATATTTTAGAAAATATCTATCAAAGAAGTGAATTCTTCCTCTTGCCTCCATGTGCGAAAATGATTTCAAACATATGTTGCACATGTTGAGGGGGAGTCGTTTTCTAAAATATCAAAACGATTGGTACAAAATTCTTTGATAATATATCACAAGTATCTGGATTGATTTTCAAATGGTTTTTTAATTGGTTCCAATGGTGATGAAAAATACCAAAGACCGACCAATTTATTTTATGCATGGTGTTATAAGGATGGTTAGGTTAGGTATTCGTTCCCACGATCCGCCAGAGCCGGAGGGATCTACCCAGGGACAATCCACTAGATAGTGTAGAAGTCCATGATGAAAAAAGGAGAAAAATGAGAATATGGGAAGAGTCTGTATTAGGAATTAGAAATTCCGGTATTAAAGAGTCGGTCACCTCAAATATATGTGTCGTTAGAAAGCTCGTAATCGTAGTCATTTTAGGTTAAGTAGTATTTAGTTAAAGTAACACCGTGGAGGGGTGGAGTCTTTACCCTGTATGCCGATCCACGGCCGAGGTGTGGCGATTTATGTAAAGACTATAAATACTCTCTACCTTCCAAGGTAGAGAGTTGGAGCTCATAATAATAATTTTCTTTCTCTCACTAAAGTTCCTAAACCTCTAACTTTCTCTCTCTAGAATTCCATATTAATACCTTGTTGTTATGGTTTGATGTGTATGTGAAAACTAATATCTTACAATTGGTATCAAGAGCCATGTTTAGATCATATCTTGCACATCTTTGGATTTCTAGTGGTTTTAGGTTTTTGGTTTGAAAAAGTTTAGTGGTTTTTGCATCATTTGGTTGATTTCTAGTGTTAAAGTTTGGATTTTATTAGTACTTTTATGTTTAGAATCATCACAAGTGTTTAGGTTTTCATTTAGTGGCTTGAATCATCTTGGTTGGGTTGTTTTTGGATTGTAAAGTGATGTTTATGTGGTTTTCTCTTGCTAGCGACTTAACACACGGAATACTTTCTTCAGCGACTTGCTTCAAAAATTTGTAGCGATTACAGTTTTAGACCTAGCGACTTAGAACTAGCGACTTAAAGTACAAGTAGTGGACTTTCCACCACGGTTAGCGACTTAGTGGTAGCGACTTGGTCATGCGAGTTGCTCTTTAGAGACTTGTATCTTTAGCGACTTGAGTAGCAATTCTGCCAAAATTTTGCTAGCGACTTGAAGCTTAGCGAGTTACTACTTAGCGACTTGTTCTAGCGACTTGGGACTCTAATTAGTGGTAGCAAGTGTGGAGTGTTAGCTTGACTTGGTGCATTATCTTCTAGCGACTTGGGTGATTGTTTACGGTTTTCTCTTGATTTAGTAAAATTCCGTGAAAGAATCTATTTCTCGGTTTAATCATAGAGTTATAAAATCCCGTATAATCTGTTAACATGTCTACCAACGTTCCTACTATCATCTCCTCTGTTGCGAGAGGATGTTCAAGCTGCTGGCTGGATACTCGTCCACCCATGCTTGACAGAACCGACTACGATTCTTGGGCTCAACGAATCAGATTATGCTGCTTGGAAAGGAAAATGGTGTCAACATTCTCAAATCCATTGATGAAGGACCATATCGAGTTGAGACAACTAGAGACATACTTGATACTAATGAAGATGGAACTCCTGTTTACGGAATGGACAGACCTAAAATGTATGATGAGCTTGATAATAAGGAGAAAAAGAGATTCGATCACGATATCGGGACTTCAAACATTGTTCTTCAAGGTCTTCCTAAAGACATCTAGTGATCAATCACAACACGATGCAAAGGCAGTTTGGGATAATGTTAAGATGCTTCTCTCAGGTTCTGAATTAACTATGGAAGACAGAGAATCCCAACTCTATGACGAATTTGAACACTTCAAGATGAAACCGGATGAGAGTGTCTATGAGTACTATGTGAGATTTCATAAGTTGGTGAATGACATGAGGAACATCAGAATGACTATGCCTAACATTCAATTGAACTCAAAATTTGTGAACAACATGAATCCCGAATGGCACAAGTTTGTCACCTTGTGAGAAGCTCACTAAAGGATTGAAGAATACAAACTATGAGCAACTCTATGCCTTCCTCCTTCTGAATGAGAGACATGCTATGTTTGAAAAATTGATTCTCAATCAGTTCAAAACCAGGGAGGAGACAAGCTCGTCTAATGACTCAACTGCCTTCTACTCAAACAATGGAATCACAACCAAAGCATCACAAGTCATACCCTTGGGTAATGGTAATCACAAACTCATACCTGATCCTATGTTCAAAACAAGCGATCTTTGATGCACGTGGGTAACTTCATTAATCAACTAGCTCTTGATTAGTCAAAACATGAACTCTCTCACAAACCAACAACCTCCGAACACATCTAACCCACACAATCAAGCCTTGTTAAAGATGGAAGGATCGTGGTGCACCAGTTCAGGAAAGACAGTATGATGGGAAGAGGTGGAGTGGTAGAGGTTATGTTGGCAATCGGATCAAGGAAGGAATGGTAACCAAGGTCAAGCTAAGCCGATCAAATGTTATAACTGTGGTGGTGAGGGACACATTGCAAGAAGCGCACATCTCCAAAGCGTCCAAGTCTTGATTACTTCAGAGATAAGATGCTGCTTGTACAAGCTCAGGACAATGGTGCTGCTTTGGATGAAGAGGAATTGTTGTTTCTGGCTGAGGGCAATGCCAAGACCTATGATGCAGATGTGGATGAGCAACCTATTCAGGAGATAGGTCACAATCATCAGAATGCCTTTCAAGTCGCTGATTGTGATGCATACGACTCAGATGTGGATGATGGACCTACGGCACACACAATTTTATGGCTAGCATTTCTCCAATGGTTTCTCCCAAGGTCTCTTCTTCACCACTAGCTGGCCCATCCAAAGACAAACTCATCTCAGAGGTATTAAAACTATCGATGATCTTGATGTGCAACGAATGCATGACAAAGTACAATCAAATGAAACTATTGAATCAAATATTGAAAATATGGGTAATATCAATATTGTCCCATATGATCAATACGTGAAACAAAGTGAAAGTGAAGTTGTACCAAGTGATGCATCTTCTGCAGTCAACAATGACTATGATTTTGATGAATACACGCATGTGCCCCGATGATTCGTAATTTCGAACTAAATGCCTATAAAGAACGTGTTGCTATTTATGAACAACGTGCTAAATTTGAGTTGACCACTCGTGGGCAGGAAATGGATGACCAAGTGCGTACAATCATTAGAAAAAGTAATTTTAGAGAAGAAGTATTGAAACAAGAATTAAATTCCTTGCAAGAAAAACTTCTAAAACAGCTAAGCAAAAACAAGAACTTCAAGAAAATGTAAAATGCTTAAGCAAGAATTTAATGCAAAGGAATCAAAACTCTTGAGAGATTTTTCTAATCTGAAAACTTTGAAAACAAACTTGAAAACAAGTTGTACATACAAGGAAACACCATTCAGACTGCTCACATGGTCACTAAACATAGAGTTCTAAGCGATAAGCATAGTGTTCCCATTATAGATAAACCCAACCTGAGTCACGGAAAGATAGCAAAAGCAGCTCAAAATATGATATGATGGCAATGAATTCTTAAACCTAGACAGAAACCTAGTTGCGTTGAGTGCACAGAGGAAGATAAGAAATCAGATGAAGTCACTAGGGAAAGGATGAACAAAAATTAGATGATCCTAAATGCAAAGAGAGAAAAATAATTATCACTCCCCATGACTACAAGAAGGAAAACTGGATTTCCTTGAACATGTTTAAGCCTAAGACATTGTTGACTCGAACAAGTTTTCGGAAAAGGATTTAGATAGCGGCTGAAAATATTGTTGAAACAACCCTCCCTTATGGAAAATGCCTAGAGCTTGTGTATCCTCCAATACACCAATGCATCTTGTTCCTAGAACAATTGCCACTAAAAGCAAGACCTTAATTAGCCAATATGTTATATTTCAACTATTTGTTGATTTTGAGAAAACTTGCAATAAAAGGATCACACCCATGGTATACGGAAGGAGAAAGGGTTTTGAGCAAATGAAAGAATGTTATTTAACTGAGGTCATGCCTTTCTTTAAACTTCTAAAAATCACTTTGAGAGTCTTAAAAGGGATGAAAACTGATATTAAGGGAATGGAAAAGGAATTTGATGCAATGATAGTTGAAGTGAGTGAGTATGAGCGTGCACTAAAATATAATGAGATTGAGAGGAAGAACTTGCATACTTTAAATGAGACTCTTATTCTGAATGTGTTGCAAGATATTTTTCACTGCTTCAAATTGCTCTATTAATGCTTCCAAATTTCATGAACTATATCTGTTGCCCGAAAGTCTCCCATGATCGTGTCATTGAGCTTGAAATAACTAATTCTGAACTAAACGAGAAAATTGATGGATGATCGACAATTTGGTTAAACATTTTTCTAAACTAGAAGTTGAGCATTTTAATTTACAACTAAAATATCAACATCTTAAAGAAAATGTCAAAACTTCAAATATCAAGACATCCTCAGATGCTCCAGAGTTTGATGCAGTTTTTCAAATTAACAAACGTGATGAACTGATTCAAGCTCATTGCAACACGATCAAAAAGTTGAAAGCCCAAATCTCTCAATTAAAGGGTCAAACGAACAATATGACAGGCTCCCAAATGCCTCCTCCTTTAGATTCTCAGAATTCTCAAACTTTTCATCTTCAAAACTTAGTTGATGCTTTACAAAAGGAGCGGAAGTTTTCTAGAAGAAAATGAAAAGGTTAAACGACATTTTAAAGGGTTATATGATTCAATAAAAGTCACCCGTGACAAAAAACAACGAAATAGCGTCTTTACAAAAGGAAATTGAGAATCTGAAGAGTCGGTAAAGGGAAACTGCCAATTGTTTTCAATAAGAATGTTGTCTCAAAGTCACCCTTTGTAATAAATATGCTGTATGCTTGAATATATCCCTCCTCATCTTAGGAATAATGAACATGCTTTTCATGAACTATGCTTCTCACCTTAAGGATAGTCTAGAATGTCTTCGTGAGATTGTTGAAGAGGATTTCATTAACAAACCTCTTGATAGTGAAATTAGGTTTGCTTGCCTCCAGTCCAAACGATCTCAAGAGTCTTAGAATGTGTAATTGCAACATGCCCAAATCATTAGGTGAAAGAGGCATCCTTGATGCCTTGTTCTATGCCTAGTGCCAAGCATGAAATGCATTCTATGCCCAATGCTTTGAAAGTGAAACACTAATGTGCCTTCAAGTAGTTCGATTCGGATATGTTAGTGCTAAGAAAGTGAACTTTAGTGTGCCTTCTAGAATACAAATCTCAGTCCTCTAGTTTTAAAGTATACACCTAATGTGCCTCTGTAGTTCAGATCCTTGCACATCAAGCGAATGCAAAATAGTTCAACCAACTAATGTTCCCATTCCCTCTACAGGAGTAATCAGTGACATTAAAGCGAGCGGGTCAAAGTCTCAAGACAATACAAGGAATGATAGGACCTTGCAAGCTAAGAATGTGCATTGGATAAGAGTAGAAGACCAATCTAGGAACTTTAAGCTTGAGTTGAATAAAACGAATCGTGTTGATTCTAGTATTAGCCTTAGGCGTACTGTAATTAATTGAATTCTGATACTATTTGCAAACCTTGTAATGATGCGCTTGAATTCATTCTAATCATGAATGTGGTGTTAATGCTTTGCTAATGATGTCAATTGCCAGTTAAAATTGTTAATGCAAAATTCATGCTAAGAAGGCAAAAGGCAAAAAGCGAAGTTAGAAAACAGTGGAAACCCACAGGAAGAACATTTATAAAGATAGGTTATTATTGAATACCTTTTGGTCATAATAAGACTAATCGAAGAATGCCCACTAGAAAATGGATGCCTACTGGTAGAACTATTCCCTTAAGAAGTGAACATACTTTGAATAGGTCAAATACAGACACTAGTATTGCATCTATTCCCAATGATTCCATTGCTTCTACTTTCGATATGGATGTTTCGATTTCGATGTGGGTGTTCCAAACAATGTTACTAACCAAATGGAACCCATTCTTGCATGGGGATCCCAATTATCCAGTTATCTATTCTTGTCTCTGTTCAACTGCAGATCGTTCAAATCGTTACGTGGTACCGGACTCAGGCTGTTCCAAGCATATATGGCTGAGGGGTCGTGCATGAACTTCGTTCGTGAGCAAATTCATCGGGATGTTAGATTTGGTAATGATCATTTCGGTGCTATTATGGGTTATGGAGATTATGTTGTTGGTGATAGTGTTATCTCTAGAGTTTACTATGTGGAAGGTCTTGGTCATAATCTGTTCTCTGTTGGTCAATTCTGCGATTCTGATCTAGAAGTAGCCTTGAGAAAACATACTGTTTTGTTAGAGATCTTAATGGTAAGGAACTGTTAAGAGGAACTCGTGGTTCAAATCTTTACACCATCTCTATCGATGATATGATGAAGTCTTCTCCAATCTGCTTGTTATCAAAGGCTTCAAAAACAAAGTCATGGTTATGGCATCGTCGTCTCAATCACTTGAACTTCGACAGCATTAATGATCTTTCCAGAGGACTTAGTTGTAGGTTTACCTAGACTAAAGTATGAAAAGGATCATCTTTGTTCAGCATGTCAATTGGGAAAAGCAAGAAGTATGCCCATAAATCCAAACCTACTAACTCATCCTAAGTTCTTCATATGATTCATATGGATTTATGTGGACCAATGAGGGTGAGAATATCTTTGGGAAGAAATATGTGTTAGTTGTGGTTGATGATTACTCTAGATTCAACTGGGTCAAGTTCTTAAGGACAAAGGATGAAACTCCTGATATCATCATCAAACTCATCAAACAGCTGCAGGTTTAACTTAACAAAACCGTGTCGAGAATTATCGAGCAGACAATGGGCCCGAGTTTGTCAACAAACAACTTAGTTGAATTCTATGAAAGCATTGGAATCAGCCATCAAAGAAGTGTTCCACGAACTCCTCAACAGAGCGGTGTAGTTGAAAA
>OU343223.1:1849141-1967431 GCA_910596185.1 Chrysanthemum makinoi | reverse complement strand
TTTCTTAATTGCCTCTAATGAATTTTGTATGATCTTAGAGATATTCAAGAGGAGATAGGTGTAAAGTTAGATGGTTTTGATGAATTTGGTGTATGTTTGGCTTTTATTAAACTATCATTGATAGGATAAACTCCTTTTAGTGAGACCTTTTGGAAATTTTTTGAGAAAAGCTTCCTAACCATAATCAATAATTTGAATGAAATTATATGCTTGTATACATCACAACTTGAGGAAACGGATTTATCCGACCTTAGGAACGATGAACAAAAAGACATAGTTTTTAAGAATATGAAACTTAAATCCGAATAATATTGTGAGATGGTTAAGGTTGAGTTACCTAGTTGCATGTGTGGGATAGATTTCACCAAAATATATGACACGCATGAGGAATCTTTTAGGCAAATAGAACATAGTGATGTGTTTTGAGAAGCGATTCTTATGAATCAGACAAAAAATTTGAAATGGCTAAAGAAGGATTTGAGATACTTAGGAGTGTATTTGGGTTAGATCATACTAAAACACATGATGAACATATAGGTAATCTAGATATAATGGAAAATGAGGTGAAAACTCCAAGCCCACGAGCCCTACCATCATGTGAGGAATACACACCGCTTATGACTTACCCGAAGAAGTAGAAGAGACCATAGAAATCCCGATGGAGGTAGAACCTTAGGACCAAACACAACTAGAGGAAATATGGTTGAATACTTGTAGGCGTAACTTTCTCTTAGTTCTAGGGAGTTTTCTAGTTTTGATGAACCAGAGCCTCAACCAAAACCCTTACTCAATTTTTCGTCTTTAGATGTGAATTTTTAGGAATTGAAATTGGCCCCGCACCACCCATCAAACCATATAGTCCGAGTAATGTTAAGGTAAAGGTAGTAGACTCTAAACCATGAAGAGTGGAAGCTGATATAGGAGTGAGACATAACCTTACACACTTACATCACCCATTTATAAATGACCACAAGGAATATTTTAGGTTGAAACTGGGTTTATTAGGTCAAGATGAATCCCTAACTAAGAGTCTTTCGAAGTTGATAGAAGATGATCCATTTTAGGAGAAAACTTTGATTTACCCATTGGACCAATAGAATTAGGTAAGGTTAAGATGAAAGAAGCGCACTCTTTTAAGCATATAAATCATCCAACACCCTTTCCTCACGTGCCATATTTCCACCCTAAGGGTGTGTATCGCTACTATCACCCACACTTAAACTTAAGTGTAGGGAAATCCTCCCTTTATCGTTTAAATAAGGGTAGAGTCAGGCTCGTGACTCGAATCAAAACAAGCGCTTCTTGGGAGGCAACCCATGTTTAATTGTTTGCTTGTTTTGTTTTTGATTACTTGTGTGTTATATATGTCCTTTTCATTATTGTTTACTTCTCATACTTTTAAATAATTTGTGAAAATGCTTTATTTTGTTTTTAACCTCGTTTTAATCACATATAAAGTTATTTTACAAAAAGATAAGTGTAGGAAAGATCACATGTGTTTTTAGTACAAGATTGAACATGAGATTAACAATAAATGTAATTGCATATTATGATTGTTAGAGTCAAATGCTTGTATCGAGTCACAATGAGTGTTTTGCACTAATTTCCAGGTTTTTAAAGAAATAATTTTTTCAGAGAACAAAATTTAACCATTCTGTCAGGACAATCTGAAGGCGTCAGGATCTCTACCTAACGGCATCAAGAAATGTAGCAACAATTTTCTAGATTTTCGTTTTTCTAATTGTAATTTTTTGAAATTTTCGAATTCTTAAATTACCGTAAAACTCGCAATTTTTTTTCAAGCAATATATCTTATCCTTTCATAGTTTAGTTGTGTTATATATAGTTATTACCGCCGATTTATATGAGGTCTTGCTTTCGCTTTAGAATTTACAGGTTATGTTGGACAAGAAGTTACAAGTGCACGTTAAGCAACATCTATGATGACTTATTTTTCTTGGAGGAGGATTTAACTAACATTCTACACCTGTCATACCGAGCTAATCAGTGGATTATTAGTTTCTTTCTCTTTTATTTTACCTTCCGTTATCATAACTTTGATACTTTCGAGGAATATTAGGGACAATGTTCAGTTTAAGTGTAGGGAGGATAAAAAATGGGAAACCTATGAAACTATTTGCTCGCTTGATATTTGCCTTATCCTTAGTGATAATGTAATAAACTAAGAGAAATACTTGTAATGGTCATTTTAGCACCAAATTTTAAATTTTTATAGCACTTATGTAACATCTCAACCCGACAAGGGTAGAAGTGTCACATTCTGGTGTCATATCAAAACATACAAATAAGGTATTTACAAACGAAAACCTTAAAAATGAAGTATCAAATCATATAAACAATTGACTGATTTAAGAAAATACAATATCCAAAATGAAATGAAATATCATTACAAAACTCTTCAAAGTAAGTCCAAATAATAAGGTAACTAGGGTTGGTCCACTCGGATAATCCAACTCTCAGCCCATCAAAGCCCATCTTCAAACCTAAAACCACGCAGAAAAGAAATGCGGCTGAGCTTAAAAGCCCAGGAATGAGGATATAACAAAACGAAATCAAAATAAAAGCGGAAACGAAATGAAACAAAGGAAACTGATAACAAGGTCGCAGCAAAAGAGAACAATGAGTCAAAGAGGATCCTGCAGAACACAATTATATAGATATCCAACAAGAACAGATAACAAGGAGAACGAAGCAAAGCAAAGCATCGATGACATATATACATGCACATACAAACCAAGCTACACAAGTACTGAAACATAAGCAAGCATAGCAGACGTCGTATCCACACAACATATAATATGGCATGCAATCAATTCAGGAACTCAGAAGACATACAAGTCAAGCAAGCGGAAGCAATTAATTAGTAAGTGAGCATGGCAATCACACAAGTTAAAAACCCTTAGTTGAAACACAACCAGTATCATAAAAGCGGAAGTACTAGTAGCAGTCAAAACATGGCAGCCACACGTAACAAGTAAGAAATACATTATGAGCATTATAATTAAATGAACTAGGGACATAGCAGGCAATTAAACAAGCACAAGCGCACGTCATAAGTTGAACAAGTCTGAGCATAGACAAGAATGTAAACATGGCAGGTCAACAACTAGCAGATAAAGATACAACGGATAGTCATAGTCCATGAGATTAACCAACGAAGTACACATGATAAACAGACAAAACTATCGATTACATACTAGCATGGTCACCAGACAAATCAGAGGGTCACATAACAGTGAGATCACATATCATCATATGACAACAGGTAAGTCAGATAACCATATGTTAATCTTATCATAGTGGTAATCAGTAATCACATAAAATATGAATAACATAATCAAATCCAATAACATATAATAACCCTAAGACGAAATGGAACGATAGTCTGGAGTAACGAAATGAGAGTGTGACAGATCAAAGCAATGGAATATATATATCTTGGTAGTAGAGTGAGTCATATAAGGGTACTGAGTAATGAACAATTTATACAGAATATGGTGCGTTGGGGAATACAAAAAGTACAATATAGGTATATCAAAAGTGTTAGGGTTGTCAGAAATCTACCACGAGCCTGGAACATATCATATCATATCATATCATAAGTAACCATTGTATTCGGAGGGGTGACCTCGAAATACCATATATAATAGGAGGGGAGACCTCAAGTAACCAATGGAGTAGCTAGCTCCGAATGTGAAGACGCGTATTGCACACGACATCATTCACCATATAAATCATATCATATCAAATCATATCATGTTAAATCCACTAAAACATATCATATCTAGGATGCATCCATACGCCCCCGGAACATATCATAGTGGCCAAATCATATACATATAGTGAGCTCATAATCATATCATATCATAATGGGGACGGTGTGTAACATCACTGCATTACACGGAGTCATGCCATTGGTGCATCAATGACACGGTCATGTTACCTTCATGACTAGGACCACATATTTGGCTCGGGTATCAAACTGATGGGTCAAAGCATAATCATATCATAAGGGTTCATATCAAAGGTTCAGAAGTCAAACGTTCATATCATATTTCCATAACATAAGTTCATAATCAGATGGTTCATAATCATAAGGTTCATAATCAGAAGTTCATAATCATAACAAACGAATATCATAGCGAACAGAATCATATCAAAGGATTATGTCGGAATCATATCAAAAGGATCATAGCATAAGGAAATCATAGTAAAGGAATATCATAAGTGAAGTAAAGTCAAGGATCGAAAAGTTATGAGAAATCCCTACTGAAAAGGGATAGAATATCTGTACCTCAATCGAAGCAAGCAAAATAGGAAAGTAAGGTCACACGATGAATCAATCCCGCCGTCCAGAACCTATGAATTAGATAACGCTTATCAAAATCGGATTACTCGTTTTAGACGGCTTTCCACTTTTAGCAGGTTTCCACTTTTAGTAACCTTCCATTTTAGGTACTTCCTGTTTTAGGTAACTTTCTATTTTAGGCAGGTTTCTATATTAAACAACTTTCAAAAAATAGCAGGTTTCTATAATTAGTGACTTTCCAAAAATAGTAGGTTTCCGTATTTAGCAGCTTTATTCATAGATGATATAATCAAAGTCATATTAGGTTAAAATGACGAAAATAAGTATTATCATAGTTTAATGGTCAATTATGACAAGTTTTGCAAGTTTAGGGTTTTAAGTGCAAATATACAAAGGTATAGGGTCACAAGTGTCATATTATATCAAGTTTACGTATTTTACTCTTTTAGTCCCATTTTGGATCTCACAGTAATAAATCGAACCATCCAGGTTTTTGATGTGTTACGAATACCACCCCCTTATTTTAAATTATCGACATATATTAATGTAACCCTAGTTTATACTTCAATTACCATTTACGTTATAACCACATTAGGCTTGATTTCACCCCAAGATTACACAACCCCTTGTGCTCCAATCATCTATTGAGACATAAACCACCAAACACACCACATTCCCCCATAACCAAACACATATGACTCTTGTCTTTCCATTTTATAGATGACATATTTATTTAATGCAGGTTCTATTTTCTACTCTCATTATTTCCTGAATGATTGAATCACATAAAATATTTAGGTGACTTGCATAAGGGGCCTAAAACAGTATTCACATTTAAGATAATGCCATTTTTCATTCGACAAGTAAAAGGTTATCTTATGATTTTATATTTTTTTCATTAACCGTCAATCTTAATGCGACAAGTAATAGTCTATTTTATGGTCAGTTACGAATCAGTTCCATTCGATATCATTCGAATTTCATTCTTTAATTTTCATTTTATCATTTTGTATGAGCATGCATTCGAAGGAAGTCTCACGACACAACAATAAGAAACACAGCAGGACATTGAAACAGAGTTCTAGATGATAGACCCTTTTTGCGCGAGATGTCAACAAAAACGATCACACCAGCTTTAAACCTCCTCCGCGACCATCAGCACTTCCCCAAGGCCTATGACACCCACAGCCAATAGCCTCTTATGTCCAATCCCACGTCCAATACTGATTCCCAGCAGTCTCCATTTTCGAGCCTGGATACCATGATACAGCGCCCACCCCTTCGAACCAGTAGCCCACCATTTAGCTTTTTCCCACGACCCTTTGATCCGTTTTGTGACGAGAGAGAAAAGGAGAAGGAAAAAGTATATGCCCCACTTTAGAATGAGGGATTTATGGTTTGATTTGGAATGAGTGATATGGAAGGTTAGAAAAAAAAACGTGACATTGAAATAAATGGGGAGGTAAGACCTCAATTAGGGGCGTGAATCAAGGGACTCAAAACAGAAAAGAATCACCTTCCAAAACTAGATAAATGGGCTTTTACATTTCCCTTGTCATGATTTGCAAAGTTGCATGCATACTGATTTGGCCCATGTAAACAAAACAACAAAAAAAAAAAAAAAAAAAAACGTGTGATGCTTTAGACGCAAGACGTAAATCGGTCTCATATTTTAGGTTTGGTAATCATTTACAAGTTAGGTCAAAAAATTTATTTAATGAGCTTGGCGCATTTTACGTATTTTATAAATATTACATATGAGGGGTAAATTAGTCTTTTCATGCATTTTTGATTTTTAGGGTTTTACAACTCTTCCCCTCTAAAAGAAAATTTTCGTCCTCGAAAATTGAAGTCGCAGAGGTACACAGAGACGTACGAGTTTAAGGCAGACGTAACAATCCATAGTTTCACATAGATCATACTGATTTCGGTTTCCAAAACGTACCAAACTTATACATAAAAGATGTCGATGCGAATCTCGCAAAGAGGTACAGAATTCTAAACGAACATGAGGAGTGCCAAATAACGGATATAGGTCATATTCCATTCACGTACCAACCCCAGGCATTTCCCAAGACGTCGTATGATTTCAATAAGTTCAAATTATATGATCTCGGTATTATCACGTTGATCAGGCGTCATAATACTTGCATCACATACTAGTCCTTATTGTCATCATATTCTGCCTCGTCATGTAAACAACATAACCAATATCATAACAAAACAGATAGCATAAAGATAGCAAGTAACATACCAAAACAAACCAGATTCTCATACAAGCAGCATAAACTACATCAAACAACTTACTATATCATAATGAGAGAAGGCCACCAACTTGCTCGAAACGGTTCCTCATGACTCATTACTGACGATTCAAAAGAAAAGCTGAGATGTTACCAAAATGCCAAACGATAAAACTTCACAATTCAAACCGAGTTCTGAACGAATCAAAGAAAGCAATATCGATCAAAGTCACTTAGCAAAATATCAAACTGCCTCAAAATGCGTGACAAACAAATCGGAGTAGGGTCGTGCCCAATCATGTGAAATAGATTAATCTTCTCAGCATCTCAACGGTTGGACTGTTGACCACGATATGCCGAATCTTTGTAGTAGCTTCTCCGCCCGTCTAAAGTACGCCGGTCATAGTTCCTTTGCTCATACGTCTTCCAAGCGTCCACCAGTTGAATCTTGTCTCCGTCTTTGCACCTCTGGTTGATCCGTCCAGTTCCCTTCAGCAGCATCTTGACGTCTCTGTCAGCATCACGATCGGTTGCAGCTTCTGCTTCACGAACCTCTCCAGAAATTTTTGCAGCAATGCAGGGTCGGCACCATCATCTTCGGCTCTACGAGAAATCTCCATCTAACGATCGACAAACGGATGTGCGAAGACAAAATAAACAAACTCAAATGCAAAGAGAAGAAGGCCAAATCAGTGAAGACAAAAGAATATCAGAGTCAAATCTGAAAGAAAATCAAAAGGAATCGGAAGAGATCAGAACAGATGGAAGCCTAATGTCTACCCACTCCTCACAGGTCAATCCTAAGGTCAACAAGACGAAACCTTTTCTCTGAAACCATATTTGTAACACCCCAACCCGACAAGGGTAGAAGTGTCACATTGTGGTGTCATATCAGAACATACAAATAAGGTATTTACAAACGAAAACCTTAAAAATGAAGTATCAAATCATATAAACAATTGACTGACGAAGAAAATACAATATCCAAAATGAAATAAAATATCAAAACAAAAACTCTTCAAAGTAAGTCCAAAAAATAAGGTAACTAGGGTTGGTCCACTCAGATAATCCAACTTTCAGCCCATCAAAGCCCATCTTCAAACCTAAAACCTGCCGCAGGAAAAGAAATGCGGCTGAGCTTAAAAAGCCCAGTGAACAGATATAACAAAACGAAAGCAAAATAAAAGCGGAAACAAAATGAAACAAAGGAAACTGATAACAAGGTCGCAGCAAAAGAGAACAATGAGTCAAAGAGGATCCTGCAGAACACAATTATACAGATATCCAACAAGAACAGCTAACAAGGAGAACGAAGCAAAGCAAAGCATCGATGACATATATACATGCACATACAAACCAAGCGTACAAGTACTGAAACATAAGCAAGCATAGCAACTCCGTCATATCCACACAACATATATATGGCATGCAATCAATTCAGGAACTCAGAAGACATACAAGTCAAGCAAGCGGAAGCAATTAATTAGTAAGTGAGCATGGCAATCACACAAGTTAAAAACCCTTAGTTGAAACACAACCAGTATCATAAAAGCGGAAGTACTAGCAGCAGTCAAAACATGGCAGCCACACGTAACAAGTAAGAAATACAGTATGAGCATTATAATTAAATGAACTAGGGACATAGCAGGGCAATTAAACAAGTTAACAAGCCAGACATCATAAGTTGAACAAGCTGTAGCATAGACAGAAATGTAAACATGGCAGGTCAACAACTAGCAGATAAAGATACAACGGATAGTCATAGTCCATGAGATTAACTGAACAAAGTACACATAATAAACAGACAAAACTATCGATTACATACTAGCATGGTCACCAGACAAATCAGAGGGTCACATAACAGTGAGATCACATATCATCATATGACAACAGGTAAGTCAGATAACCATATGTTAATCTTATCATAGCAGGGTAATCAGTAATCACATAAAATATGAATAACATAATCAAATCCAATAACATATAATAACCCGGTACGTAAATGGAACGATAGTCTGAAGTAACGGAATGAGAGTGTGACAGATCAAAGCAATGGAATATATATATCTTGGTAGTAAAGTGAGTCATATAAGGGTACTGAGTAATGAACAATTTATACAGAATATGGTGCGTTGGGGAATACAGAAAGTACAGTATAGGTATATCAAAAGTGTAAGGGTTGTCAGAAATCTACCACGAGCCCGGAACATATCATATCATATCATATCATAAGTAACCATTGTATTCGGAGGGGTGACCTCGAAATACCATATATAATAGGAGGGGAGACCTCAGTAACCAATGGAGTAGCTAGCTCCCGGAATGTGAAGACGCGTATTGCACACGACATCATTCACCATATAAATCATATCATATCAAATCATATCATGTTAAATCCACTAAAACATATCATATCTAGGATGCATCCATACGCCCCCCGAAACATATCATAGTGGCCAAATCATATACATATAGTGAGCTCATAATCATATCATATCATAATGGGGACGGTGTGTAACATCACTCGTACACACTGGAGTCATGCCATTGGTGCATCAATGACACGGTCATATTACCTTCATGACTAGGAACACATATTTGGCTCGGGTATCAAACTGATGGGTCAAAGCATAATCATATCATAAGGGTTCATATCAAAGGTTCAGAAGTCAAACGTTCATATCATATTTCCATAACATAAGTTCATAATCAGATGGTTCATAATCATAAGGTTCATAATCAGAAGTTCATAATCATAACAAACGAATATCATAGCGAACAGAATCATATCAAAGGATTATGTCGGAATCATATCAAAAGGATCATAGCATAAGGAAATCATAGTAAAGGAATATCATAAGTGAAGTAAAGTCAAGGATCGAAAAGTTATGAGAAATCCCTACTGAAAAGGGATAGAATATCTGTACCTCAATCGAAGCAAGCAAACAGAAAGTAAGGTCACACGATGAATCAATCCCGCCGTCCAGAACCTATGAATTAGATAACGCTTATCAAAATCGGATTACTCGTGTTAGATGGCTTTCCATTTTTAGCAGGTTTCCACTTTTAGTAACCTTCCATTTTAGGTATTTCCTGTTTTAGGTAACTTTCTATTTTAGGCAGGTTTCCATATTAAGCAACTTTCCAAAAATAGCAGGTTTCTATAATTAGTGACTTTCCAAAAATAGTAGGTTTCCGTATTTAGCAGCTTTATTCATAGATGATATAACAAAGTCTATTAGGTTAAAATGACGAAAATAAGTATTATCATAGTTATTGGTCAATTATGACAAGTTTTGCAAGTTTAGGGTTTTAAGTGCAAATATTACAAAGTATAGGGTCACAAGTGTAAATATATCAAGTTTACGTATTTTACTCTTTTAGTCCCTTTTAGATCTCACATTAATAAATCGAACCATCAGGTTTTGATGTTTACGAAACCACCCCTTACTTTTAATTAATCGACATATATTAATGTAACCCTAGTTTTATACTTCAATTACCATTTACGTTATAAACCATTAGGACTTGATTACCCCAAGATTACACAACCCCTTGTGACTCCATCATCTATGTCGAGACATAACACACCAAGACAACACCACATGACCCATAACCAAAACCATATGAAACTCTTGTCTTTCCATTTTATATATGACATATTTAATTTAATGCACATGTTCTATTTTACTCTCATTATTTCTGAATATCAATAACATAAAATATGTAGGTGACTTGCATAAGGGGCCTAAAACAGATTCACATTGAAAGATAAATGCCCATTTTCATTCGACAAGTACAAGGTTAATCTTATGATTTTATGTGTTTCATGAACGTCATCTTATGCGACAAGTAATATTCATTATTTTATGTGTCAAGTTACGAATCAGTTCCATTCGATATTCATGAATTTCATTCTTTATTTTCATTTTATCATTTTGTATGAGCATGCATTCGAAAGGAAGTCTCACGACACAAACAAATAAGAAACAAAAGAAGGACATTGAAACAGATTCTAGATGATACCCTTTTGCGAGATGAGAACCAGAAACGATCACACCAAGGCTTTAAACCTCTCGACATTAGCAGCTTCCAAGGCCTATGACACCCACGCCAACAGCCTCTTGATGGTCCAATCCCACGTCCAATACTGATTCCCAGCAGTCTCCATTTTCGAGCCTGGATACCATGTTAGCAGCCACCCCTTCGAACCAGTAACCCACCATTTAGCTTTTTCCCACGACCCTTTGATCCAGTTTGTGATCGAGAGAAAAAGGAGAAGGAGAAAAGTATATGCCGCCACTTTAGAATGAGGGATTTACGGTTTGATTTGGAATGAGTGATATGGAAGGTTAGAAAAAAAAAAACGTGACATTGAAATAAATGGGGAGGTAAGGCCTCAATTAGGGGCGTGAATCAAGGGACTCAAAACAGAAAAGAATCACCTTCCAAAACTAGATAAATGGGCTTTTACATTTCCCTTGTCATGATTTGCAAAGTTGCATGCATACTGATTTGGCCCATGTAAACAAAACAACAAACAAAACAAAATAAAAAAAAACGTGTGATGCTTTAGACGCAAGACGTAAATCGGTCTCATATTTTAGGTTTGGTAATCATTTACAAGTTAGGTCAAAAAAATTTATTTAATGAGCTTGGCGCATTTTACGTATTTTATAAATATTACATATGAGGGGTAAATTAGTCTTTTCACGCATTTTAGATTTTTAGGGTTTTACAACTTATGAGTAAAACTTTAGTCTTAATAAAGCGTCTCATGGATATGAATTATATGACTAGCACAAAAACCCTTTACCATTCAAATTCCACCCAAAAAATATGAGGTTCGCCCATAGATATCTTTTGAAATAAAGCATTCACATTATAATGCTTATGAATGTACCAGTAGTATATAGATTTTAGAACTTGTTTTTGTGATGCATCCTGAGATTGCTAGTCAGACAATATTCATGTAGTTAGGATTAACTAAATGATAAAAGGCATTAGGATAACCTTTGTTTGAAACCTGTAAATATAATTACATCGGCCACATCGGTTTAGTAATTCCCCCACACCCCTGCGATGTACTCGTCTTTAGTACATGATACCCCTAGTTAACCCCTCAGATCCTATCTTTCTGTGGTTCTCGTTGATAACGCTACACGCGTCGTTCGGGGTCAAAGGAACTTCCTTTTCGTCGAGCAAGTTTTTCAACACCCTAGGCAGTGAACCTAATCGTTGTAGTGTAGTATTAGGGTAAGCCACAGGTATTGATATCGTTCTCTAGGGGAATAGGAATGATAGTGAGAAGTTACTACGCTATGGTTGGGGTTGAGGAAGATTGTTTTTGTATTTTTATATTTTTATGAAATGGAAAGGTACGAATCTCGGGGTTTGAATTTGGGGGGTTGGTATTGCTACCGATTACTCTACTTATCTAATTATCTAATCTAAGGTGTATGTAGTCGATGTCTAATTATTGTGTGCTCGTATGATAGTTTAAAGATGTGTTTACTTAGGTTTTACTTCTCCTTAATTATCTCCTATTGGTGGTTGAATTGTCACGTCCTCATTCCTAGTTGCGTTGTGTGTCTAAGGTTGTAGGGTATGCGTTTCTCCCTAACTCTTTGAGCTTACCAAAGGGTCTCGTCTACAAAACCCACTAGGGATAATAAACTCTTACTCTAAAACATTCTTTGGATGGTTTAGCTTACAACTACTCTAGGAGTCATATTCTAAGGTTCACAAAGATTTAATCAAGCATTAAGTACACAACGAATGACCTATGGCATTACTAAATCATTAATCAACTAAGATAAGAGACAACCAATCAATATTCAATAATTAAGTTTCATATTCCCTAAGCAAACACACAAGTAAATTAGCCGGACGTGGAGAACATGCAAGCATACACACAAATAATCAAAGACATAATGGTATTAATGAAGTAAAACACTTATCTTGGTGTGGGAACCCTAAAATACTGTACAAGACAGCCTTGGTTCGGTTTAGGTTTTTACTCCAAAAGACTACACACCAAATACTGAAAAATTCGGATTCTATATATAATATTACATATGCGACGGCGTGACCTTATGTTTTGTGACGCCGTCGTGTCGCCGTCATTAGGGTTTCGTCTTGGCCACGTTAGACTTGCGACGGCGTCACCTTATGCTTGTGACGCCGTCTGGATTGCATCTAGGCCGTCTGAGTTGCGACGACCTACTCTTTTATAACTTGACGTCGTCACTTGAAAATAGGAGTTTTGGCTTCTGTCCCGTCACAAACATCCTCCGACGGCATCGCAATTAACACCTGACGCCGTCACCTTATGTTTTCAGCAGCTTTGAGTGTCTCGATTCTGACTTTGGCCATTTTCTTCGTATATTCGCGCCTTTTCGTCCAAATAAGTGCCATTCCAGCATTTTGCCTTCAAGAGACCTAAAAAGTGAAAAAGAACGATATTAAGCAATAACGGATACAAAGTGATCAAATAAGGGCTTAAACGACCCCTCAAAAAGGTATCTTTTAAAACCTTATCAAATATCTCTACACTTGGTATTTGCTTGTCCTCAAGCAAATGTGCTTTTAGCCAATTAATTTATAAGTTAGGGGTCATGAAGCATTCGTTCAAAACGGTCCACAACACATATAAGCCCCGCAAAAGTCATAACAAGCACGGAAATCACATACTAGCACCTCACATGGGGTGTTTGGATACTCACATCTCTCTCGGGTGTATATGAAATATAACAAATTGGAAATGGAAGATAAACACTCATTGACCGGTCCTAGTACATAGATTACCATAGGCTTGAGAATAGATCAAACCTCCATCGCTTTGGCGTAAGCACCTAGGAAAGACTATCAAAGAGGTCTTTAAAGGGTTGTAATGTTAGGCTTACGGTAGGGAAACAAAGGGTTTGGTGGGATAGGCTATATAGTGGTGGCAAGTCAAAAATCTCTTATGTTACAAGCATACGAAGAATGGCGTTGCTAAGCCAAGACTCGACACTCTAAACTCTAGCTAACCGAAATAAACAAACATAAATTGAAAGCTAGATGCAGGATGGTAGCCCGTTTTTTTTTTTTTTTTTTTTTCAACACTCTATTTTTTCTTTTTCTCTTTTTTTTTCTAATTTTTTTTTTCGATTTTTTTTTCATACACTTTTACTCTACCATCCTCTATGGTAATATCAAAATGATAGGGATTTATAGGCACATCCCTACACTTGAGTTTTTATTACTCTAATACTAATTTGACCTGAATTGAAATGATCAAAACACTTGGGGTACATTATTACGGAAACAAAGGGAATTTGAATTTAACGTTCCCTACCCGTCATTTCATAAACTTTAACTTTTCCCATGAATCCCAGTCGTCCCAAAACTGTGTACAAAGGATATGACTCGACTTAGCAACTTATGCAAGCAACAAGATAATTGAACTAAGGGTTTAGTGTGATAACAGTAATGCACTAAAAGTGAGTGCATACAAGGTAGGTTAAGGCGATTTGGGTGTATATTTGGGGGTGGGGTGTAAACAATGCTCTTCATTGATATTCCGGAAAAACCAAACCATCACGAGAACCGCGAAAAGGATAGGCTCTGAGGGGTTAACTAGGGGTATCGTGTACTAAAGATGAGTACAACGCAAAGGGTGTGGGGGAATTACTCAACCGATGTGGAAGAAATAATTATATTACGGGTATCGAACAAGGGTTATCCTAATGCCTCTTATCATTTAGTTATTCCTAACTACACAAGTGTAGTCTTACTAGCTATCTCGGAATGCATCACAAAACAAGTTCTAGAATCTAATATACTACCGGTTCACACTCTAAGCATTAAAGATGAATGCTTTTAATTCCTATTAATCTAAGGGTGATCCTCACATTTTGGGTGGAATTTAGGTGGTAAAGGTTTTTGTGCTAGTCATGCAACTTCCTATCCGTGAGACGCTTTTGTTAAGACTAATGGCCCACTCCTATATGTCATGAAAAATTTTAAATTTGGTGCCAAAATTACCCTAACCGACATTTTCTCATGGTTTATTACACAAATACAATTGGACAAAGCAAATAATCAAGGATAAGCATAGTTTCAAAGTTCCCGTTTTATTTTCCCTCCTTACACTTAAACTGAACATTGTCCCCAATGTTCCCCGAAAGTATCAAAGTTATGATAGTTGGAAGGTAATTAAAAACGAAAGAAACTAGTACTCCCCTGATTAGCTCGGTAGGATCCGTGTGTGAAGTAGTGGTTAAATCCTTTCCAAGAAGAATTTATGCGTGAAAAGCTCCTTCCAATCTTATGTAACTTCTTCTTGATAAATTAAACCCGCACACTTGAAGAAACAAACGAAACCTTCGCGTAAAATCAGCGGCAATAATATATATAAGACTCGATTTAAACTAGGATATAATGCTTGTGGAATGGATGTTTACAGAATTTCTGGAAAATTAAGACCTGGAAAATTCCAAAAAATTATAAGTAGCTCAGAAAACGAGAAAAAAGTAATCTGTTGTTTTTACTCCCTCCTAACGCCGTCAGGTTGCGATCCTGACGCCGTCAGGTTATCCTGACAAAAACTGCTCTACGATTTTCTGGAAAAATTCTTGGAAAATTTACATCTTTAGAATCTGAAAAAATTTCTGCAAAACATCCATTATGACTCGATACAAGCATTTGACTCGAACAAACACACAAATATATCTTTTAATGAATTGTTATTCTCATGTTTACGTTTTCTTGAAAACGTGTGTATCCTCCCTACACTTAAAATCCCTTATGTAAAATAAAACCTTTAAAACAAAATATGCAATTAAGACGCAGAGTAAAACAAAATAAAGCATTCAAAATTAAATGAACAAGCCCTCAATAAATGGGTTGACCTCCCAAGCAAATAATTTTCTTTATTTACCTGTCTTGTAGCTAGAATCGTTATTCGTCTCCTACGTTATCTTCATACTCCACCGCCACACCTCTTCCTCCTTCGCTTTCCCTCATCGAAGGGTGTAGACGTTGTATGCTTACAGTGGATTCCTTGCCAACGTTATCTATTATGGTGACGGTTTTATTTTTTAAATTGGTTTCCTTTACTGTGAAAGGTCCAAACCATCTTGGTTTGTTTCTACCTCGTAATGCCCTTATCCGTGATTTGTATAAAAGTACTTTTTCTCCTTTTAGAAATTCCGTAGGGTTCCTTTGTGTCTTAGGTATCGAAGTGGGATTATTTCCTAACTTTTTGTCGTGTTTCCACAACGTTGCATACAATCCTTGAACCATAAAGTCCCTAAGCCCTTTTTCCCAGTCATTCATCTTCTTCTTAACACTATTGCTAGGGGCTTTTCGATTTCCACCCGTAATCATTTCCATGATCTTAAGAGGATACCTTGGGATGATGGGTATCCTAGCGTACCCCTTTCCGCTTTTGAGTATCATGATGCCCTCTCCGTATTTGATGGTTGCCTTGGCGGTGGCCAGAAATGGTGTCCCAAGAATGAGAGGCACGTTTTTATCTTCCTCAACATCAATGATCACGAAATCCACCAGATAAACGATATTAGCCACCTCAATTAGAACATCCACCGCGATTCCTATGGGGTAGACATAGGTGTGATTAGCTAAGGAAAGTCTAAGATATGTCTTGGTTGGTTTCTCCTTAGTTAACTTATTATAGATTGATAATGGCATTATGTTCACACCAGTCCCCTGATCAGCTAAGGCATTTATATTATCAATATCACCTATGCTACATGGTATCACAAAATTCCCTGTGGTGTCTCGTTTTCTTGTTAATGGTTTTTTTATGACCAACTCATACAGGGGTCTCATAGGCAAGGCGTCATACTCTTCTTCTGTCATTTTTCCTTCAAGGGCCTCCTTAAGAACTTCATTGTACTTAAAGTTGTTTACTTGGTTTGCAATGTTTTTTTTGTTAATTTCGTGCTTAAGGTAGTACTCAATGGTCTCAGGCTCATCATTAGGTACAGACTCCTCCTTCTTGCTTTCCTCAGTTTTCCTCATCTCAACCCTTGTATCCTCAGGCATAATGGAAACGGCGTTAACAAACGAAGTGGGAGGACAATCGTTGCTTCTTACTAGTACCTTTACGGGAACTTTTGTTTTGGTATATTCAATTACCAAATTCATCATTTCCGTCATTTTCGCTTGCATTTCCTCTCTCTGCCTATAAACCTCCTCTTCAAATTTGGCTAATCTCTCAGTATGAGCTGCCATGTACTCCCTCATCTGTTCCTTGAAGCTCGGTGAAAGTGGTATTGAAGAAGTAGAACGGAAGTGCCTTTCGGAATTTGGGTTTTGCTCACGACTTGGGGATTCCGAAAAAGGTGTGGGGTGGTTGGTTGAATTGGCGGATTTGACAGCTTCTCGAGGAATTTGTACGGGGACTCTTCTTTGCCTTTCCATAAGATAATCAATCCCTCTCTCAATGGCACTCAATTGCTCCTCGAGGGTGTCGGAAGATTCAAAAGGAGTTGATATGGCCTTAACTATGTTAACCGGAGTTTCAGGAGATTCATTCCAATCTTCGTAGTTTTGATCAGCAAGCTCCTCTATAATATCCCAAGATTTCTCTGCATTAAAGTCGCTGAGCCTTCCACCGGCAGCTCGATCAATGGATCGTCAAGTGATGAAATCGGTATGGTCATAAAAGATTTGGATTTGAAGCCAAAGATCAATGCCATGATGGGGAAGTCTATAGAGTAGGTCCTTAAATCTAGTCCATGCTTTGTAGAGAGATTCACCTTGGAGTTGTTGAAACGTCAGGATGTCTCGCCTAAGTTTAGTGGTTCTCCCCGGTGGGAAAAATTGAGCAAGGAAGCGAGAGGTAAGATCATCCCATCTTGAGATGGAGCCAGCGGGAAGTCGCTCAAGCCAATTACTAGCTTGGTCCCGTAGAGAGAATTGGAAGAGACGCAGGCGCGTGGTCTTCTGAGTAGTAGCATCAAGGTCGATGGAATCGACAATTTTGAGGAAATCCCTCAGATGCTGATTTGGATCTTCGGAATGAAGTCCGTGGAATACACATCCGTTTTGCACCAACCGGATGGTGTCGGATCGCAGGGCCATAGTTTGGGCTTGGTCGGGAAGCTCAATGGTGTTCCTATAGCCTAAGTGGCTTGGTCTCGAGTATTCACCAAGAGTACGGGCTCTTGGCGGGTCATTTGGTGATGGGTTGATGAGTGGTGGTTGGTTATCACCTTTCATGATGAAAAGTGATGGGATTACGAACAAGGTTCACGAAGAAAGGGGATAGACTAAGAGAAAGCTAAAAATGAGAAAAAAGTTTACTTGATAGGAATCAAGTAAAGAAACCTAAACGAGGTGGACTACTAACTAGCTATTCTATTCCCCGGCAGCGGCGCCAAAAACTTGATAACGCTACACGCGTCGTTCGGGGTCAAAGGAACTTCCTTTTCGTCGAGCAAGTTTTTTAACACCCTAGGCAGTGAACCTAATCGTTGTAGTGTAGTATTAGGGTAAGACACATGTATTGATATCGTTCTCTAGGGGAATAGGAATGCTAGTGAGAAGTTACTACACTAAGGTTGGTGTTGAGGAAGATTGTTTTTGTATTTTTATATTTTTATGAAATGGAAAGGTACGAATCTCGGGGTTTGAATTTGGGGGGTTGGTATTGCTACCGATTACTCTACTTATCTAATTATCTAATCTAAGGTGTATGTAGTCGATGTCTAATTATTGTGTGCTCGTATGATAGTTTAAAGATGTGTTTACTTAGGTTTTACTACTCCTTAATTATCTCCTATTGGTGGTTGAATTGTCACGTCCTCATTCCTAGTTGCGTTGTGTGTCTAAGGTTGTAGGGTATGCGTTTCTCCCTAACTCTTTGAACTTACCAAAAGGGTCTCGTCTACAAAACCCACTAGGGATAATAAACTCTTACTCTAAAGCACTCTTTGGATGGTTTAGCTTAAAACTACTCTAGGAGTCATATTCTAAGGTTCACAAAGATTTAATCAAGCATTAAATACACAAAGAATGACCTATCGCATTACTAGATCATTAATCAACTAAGATAAGAGACAACCAATCAATATTCAATAATTAAGTTTCATATTCCCTAAGCAAACACACAAGTAAATTAGCCGGACGTGGAGAACATGCAAGCATACACACAAATAATCAAAGACATAATTGTATTAATGAAGTAAAACACTTATCTTGGTGTAAGATAGGGTTTGGAACCTAAAATACTGTACAAGACAGCCTTGGTTCGGTTTAGGTTTTTACTCCAAAAGACTACACACCAAATACTGAAAAATTCGGATTCTATATATAATATTACATATGTGACGGCGTCACCTTATGTTTTGTGACGCCGTCGTGTCGCCGTCATTAGGGTTTCGTCTTGGTCACGTTAGACTTGCGACGACGTCACCTTATGCTTGTGACGCCATCCTCTTCAGCTTCTGACGCCGTCTCGATTGCATCTAGGCCGTCTGAGTTGCGACGGCATACTCTTTTATAACTTGACGTCGTCACTTGAAAATAGGAGTTTTGGCTTCTGTCCCGTCACAAACATCCTCCGACGGCGTCGCAATTAACACCTGACGCCGTCACCTTATGTTTTCAGCAGCTTTGAGTTTCTCGATTCTGACTTTGGCCATTTTCTTCGTATATTCGCGCCTTTTCGTCCAAATAAGTGCCATTCCAGCATTTTGCCTTCAAGAGACCTAAAAAGTGAAAAGGAACGATATTAAGCAATAACAGATACAAAAGTGATCAAATAAGGGCTTAAACGACCCCTCAAAAAGGTACCTTTTAAAACCTTATCACTCGTGATGTTTCGGTTTCTTATAAAGAGCATTCTTTACGATCCACCCCCAAATATTACACCCAAATCGCCTTAGCCCTTCTTGCATGCACTCACCTTTAGTGCATTATTGTAACTTATGTTAAACCCTTATTTGCATGGTTGCTAAGTCGAGTCATATTCTTTGTACACAGTTTTGAGACGATTGGGACTCATGGGTTAAGTAGTATATGTGTGTGTGTGTGTGTGTGTGTGTATAATAAGTTCGATTTTTCAGTTTTTCCACAGCCATGGTTTGTAAACTTATAACATCCTAGTTATGAATATATTTGTTAGACTATGTGTATTAGGACGTGTTATACATGTCTACTCACGCGTCCTCGTTTATAAACCAACCCTCAATGCATGTGTCTTCCATGGCCAAAAGGGAGAAGTCGGTCTGTGGAATGACCAGCTTGTGAACTTGGTTGTTGTGTGTATGTGAGTTGTGATGCTGGTTTATGTGGAATATATTTGTGTACAAGTATGGTATGTTTCAGTGGTGATGTTGGTTGTCTTATTAGACATTGATGAGTGTAGTGAAAATACTCTAAGTTGGCGGTGGTGA
Source organism: Chrysanthemum makinoi (assembly GCA_910596185.1). NCBI lineage: Eukaryota > Viridiplantae > Streptophyta > Magnoliopsida > Asterales > Asteraceae > Chrysanthemum > Chrysanthemum makinoi. The sequence continues at coordinate 1,947,449 of OU343223.1, read as the reverse complement.
TGTCGACAGTCTCATGTATCTTATAAAAATATATCTTTTTATAATCTTCTGCTCGATCTTCATCGACACCTCCATCTTCAATTCCAACAACAATTACTTTTGTCAAATATACCCAATGAAAAAAAATTCAAATAGTGAGGAAAATAAAGAGTATCAAAGAAAGTTCACGGGGGCAAATATGTAAATAACAAAGAACAAATGTACTTTAGATTCATGTTAGTTAAACTAAAGCCCATGCATGTTTTTCGACACATTCATTACTGATCGATACAAACTTTACTTTTTCTGTTCTATAAATTATCCCATCATACATATTCAAATAATTGGAGTTATAATCGACTTGCCATTAAGCTTTTTGAGGTATGATTTACTTGGTTTCGATTATGCTTTAAGGTTAATTGTTTATTGAGAGTGTGCTTTTTGGTTCAGATCAAATCATTAAGATTAGTGCTTCAATTGTTTTATTGGCTTAGTAGCTTATATTATTGCTAAATAATCACCTTTTTGTGCTCTTTTGTAGAAAAGCAATAAGCTTCGAGTGTTTAGGTTGTTTTCTTGGTTTATTACCTTTTTTGGATTGTTCAACTGGCTTTATTTTAATTCTCTGAGCACCTTTTTTTTTAATAGAAGCAATAAGCTTTTAGACGGCTTGGGATGTTCCATTGGCTTATTAAATGCTAAAAAGAGACTTTTTTTTTCCTGGTTCTTCTATAAAAGCAATAAGCTATTTGAGTGTTTGGATTGTTCGGTTGGCTTATTTCAATGCTTTGTAAGCACTTTATTGTGTATTAGTTTTAAAATTTTTGAGTGATGGGATCATGTAATTACATATGGTTTTGCATTTATAAATTAATCTCTACATATTGTTGTTTAGATGGAGCAAATTTCGTGTGATCGATTCCCTCGCTTATCTTCCAAATATCCGTGGTTGATTGCCCAGAACATACAAGACGACGAAAAGCAAAACGAGTTCTTCTTTTGCACCATACAAAACGAGTTGCCACATTATCGATGTCGAATCCCTGAGTTGCTTGGGAAACGCATCCGGGGATTTTTTCATGACTGGGTGATTCTTTCCAACCATCCATACAACAATATATGGTCTCTTTGGAACCATGTGACTTCTAAGATCATAAGTCTCCCCACCTTGGTTTTGGAAGATGGCGAGTCGTATGAGTCTATCCGCCAGTGTTGTTTGTCATCCCCTCCTGATGATCCAAGCTCAATTCTTTTGTTAACAAGAACCAATAAGTCTACCTTCTTATTTTGTCCCGTAGATAGTAAACGGGAGGATTTTAGATGGACCGAAATGTCGTATACCCAGCAGCTGAAGAGACTAACTTCAAACGGTAAATTAGTACATAGTCTAACTTGTTGCAATGGCAAAGTATATGTCCTAAGTACCGATGGTACTTTTGCTCATTTGGTCATATATCTTGACATTGTTGTTAAGTACAATGAAGTTGTGATAAATCTTATGCTATTCAGCACTTGCCCTTCTGACCTTGATTGTTGTGGAGGAGACATTCAGTATTTGAAAGGGTCTTCTACCGAACTGTTCTACATTGAAATAGGTTTTGATGAGGAAACTAATAATATAGAGAAAAAACCTGTTAATGTGTATCTTTATAAATCCGACATGACTTGTATAAATTGGGAAGAAAGGGAATGCCTCAAAGACTGGGACGTATCTCATATTGATATTAGTATTCCAGTATGCGATGATCCCGAAGACTCGAGTAGTGAAGACTCAAACACGGAGAGTTGTCTTCACTACTCGACTGCTCACCAGGACATGATTAGTGAAATTGAGCAAAAATATGATTCCAAAAAGTTGGACATGAGTTGTGAAGTATGGAAAGTAATGGATGACCTCAAAGACGCTATTTTTTTTATGGATGTTGCGCGTGACCTGGTTTCTTATAGCCCTGTAGTTGCCTCAGAGTTAGAATGTTTTATACACATTCGTGGTGAAATGGGCAAAACAATATACTCATACAATGTCAAAGATAACACAATCTCCCTATCTTCTATACCCTCTCCTATGCTGCCGACAAGTTATGTGTCAATGTGGGAATGCAGGTATCATCGCCTTTCAATTAATTTGTGTTTGTTTAATCATATGTGTTTGTTTATGGCTCTCTTTTATGCATAATTATACCTTTTCAATGTCCCATTTTTGTCAGTTTATTTTCATTTTGGGTACATTTGAGTGATTAAAAGATGTTGTCGGTCTTGTAAGCGGTATCATAGTATTTTCATATATGTTTTCAAAAAAGTTATAAAGATAACATCTTGTTTACATATATTCAACATTAATTGTATACAAATGATCATTTTTGAAACTCCATTCAGTTATTGGGGGGTTTTGTTTACAAAATGACCCAAATGGGACACAAGCTATCTTTAAATGACTCGTATGTACATAAAAAAGGTGCGATGACTACAACGGATTTATGAAACGGCATGATGGTATTACTGTGGAAAAAATATATATATTATATTATAGGGAAGTTATTTCTTAAAATCCTATATATGTAGGTTAAAAGATGATCACGGAGAAGCCAAATGCATTGTTGATTATAAAGAAGAGATTGGGAACAACAATCAGATATTCTTAAGATCAGGTATAGATAATGGGGTTGAATATAAAAATTCACACCTCCTCAATATTCCGTTTGATCTTTTGGAGATGATTATGGAGCTTTGCGTTGGTGTGGAATACATGAACTTTCGTGCTACATGCAAACAATGTCTTTTAGCAGCACCTTTGATCAAATGGAGTAACAAAACATCATTAAGGAGATTACAAACGCATTCACCTGTTTCACCTTGGCTAATGGTGGTAGACAGAAAAAGAGGCATTACCACTTTCACAGATCCTATGTCGGGTGACAACTATTTTCTGAAAAACTCCAAAGTATTACTTAGTGAGAATGACAGAATATGTTATTCAAGGTTTGGTTGGGTATTGTTTTGGAAGAGAGATTTCAATTGCTTAGTTTTCTTTAACCCTTTCACAGATGACCGCCGGAAGCTTCCAGAAACGGAACATGATTTAGAAAGCTTATGCTTTTCGGCACCACCAACTTCCCTTGATTGTATGGTTGTTGGATTTACAACAACCCACGTTTACCTCCACTTTGTGAATCAGAAACGGACGTGGCGTGCACTTCGTCTTGACACTGATCCACATGCGATTTGTTATTCAGCTTTTTATGGTCGAGATCTTTTTGTCTTTTGTGAACAAGAAGTTATTGTTATAAATAATTTAGGCAAAAAAGATTGCTCTGGAGAAGTTGTTGAAGCCGAAGCTCCTAAAGGTTGTTGTAAATCCCCGATGCAATATTTCATAACGAATTGTGATCAACATCGTTTACTAGTTAGTGTTGGCGAGTATGGAGAAGCTGTTGAGGTATTCGACCGCAATGAGTCTAAACAAATTTGGGAAAAAATAGATAGTGTAGGTAAGCACACGATCTATATTTGTGGCACAACATGTTTATGTATTGAAGCAAAAGCACCGAAAATGGAGAATAAGATTTTCTTTCCGCGACTACATACCAAGAACAGGAGGGCTGTGTTTTATTCACTTGACACATGCAGGTACCACACGTTTGATGCCCAAAACTCTCAAGAAGAACATCTAGAGGATTTCTTTGGAACCACACATCATCTCTCCCATAACGTTTGGATTGAACCAAGTTGGTCCTAATCGACACAATCATCATGTTATTAACATTATGGGACATGTTAAAAATGTTGCATTTTATTTATTTATTCATGTTTGGCGATAGCACAAGTAACTTCAGCCTCTACAAGGGTTATGGGTTGCTCCAAGTAATTTCCATATAGACATTGCATTTGTTAAGCACGTACAAAAATTTGTTGTCTCGTCTGATTTAATATTACTCATCTGATGCTTCTAAATGAAAAGAAATAGTGAAGATTATTTATACTTTTTTAGAACAACAAAAATTCTATTGAAGAAAAAGAACTTGAACTTGAAGAAGGACTAACAAAACGAACCACCATGAGCCGCAATTCAAATAAACGCTAGTTATAAGATAAATTAAATCGGCGTAAATATATCAAAGCCTTCGTGCCGATTTAGTCGAACACCTTTCACCTAAAATTTAATCCAACATTCTTTTTCATTTCTTTTAGGCGTGATGTTTTTAACTTTTAATGTAATATTTTTAATTGTTAATGTAAGTTTAATTTAGTTTGTATTTAAATTTGTTAAAAAATGGGTTTGGTGGTGATCATTATACCTGTTTTGTGATGGGTTTGATGATATGCTTAATGACGATGTGACGCTGACGTGGAAGTGGCGAGTTCGGTGACCTTACTTCTAGTTTAATGGATCCCTCTTGGCTAATATGTGTAATTGTTTTTTCTATTGTATGTGCTGATTTTGTAGAATTTATGACTGTTATGGATACTACTTGCTTTGCTATGATGATTTGGTTACATGGTAAGTCATAATTTTGGTCTGCTTGGTTGCATGTAATGCGATTGTGTTTTGTAGCCTAATTAAGTTTGATTTTGTTGATTGTTGTTTAAAATGTAATTAGTGTGTTGTCATTTTGAAAAGCTTATGGCTAATGTGTATAATTGTGTTTGCTATTGCATGTTGTGCTTTTGCAAAGTTTATGGCTTGTTCATTGCTATATTAGGTTAAGAATCAATTGTGTAAATTGTTTTACACAAAAGATATTGCAAGCACTTGTATATATACTAGTCATACTCATTACGTAAAGAGTTTTACATAATTATAGTATACTAGCAGGGTACCCGCCACCGCATCGGCGGCGGGTACCCTGTGACTATATTTGCGACGAGCATGTGTTTAATATCCAAATAAACATAAGGTCCAAACGTAAAAAAGGAATATCAATAGCATCTTTGAAACATAAGGTCCAAATGAGCGCCTAGCGACAACGATATCTAGTTTTCGACAAAATTTCGATCACAAATGATTTTCACTCGATAAACTTTATTTTCAGCACTCGAGAATCATTTTTGATGAACTTTTCTTCTGATGGCATTTTTTTCGATGAACGTTTTTTGTGCACATGGTACCTGTGTATAGTAGCAACGACGAATATTTACCGATATACAACTTCCGCGAGATGTTATGTTTTCTAGTTTTCCATATCAGTAGAAATTGAAAACCCTCTCTTAAGCATTTGGTGTCTAGTTTCTTCCAACATAGTACGTAACATACACTTTCATTTTTTTAATTTTTTTCCTCTTGCAAAGATGATGTAAGCTCGCTCTTCATTTGTTTATGTATTTTAAATTTCAAATCTGGAACGGGGCTCAATACCGTTTCATGATCAATATATGATTCAATTATTTACCATGGTAACATAAAAATAGATTTCAACTTTTTTTGAGACTCACAAAGTCTGTTACTCCCTCCGTCATTAAATAAGTGTCCACTATTGACTTTTTAAGTCTTCATTTTTTAACTTTGACATTAAATTATTTTATTTGTGTTATGTAATACTTGATGTAAAATATATTAATAGATTTGGTTTTAAATGTATTTTTATTAGTATAATTTTCATTATGTATTACATAACACAAATGAAATAATTTAAGGTTTAAGTTGAAAAGAAAATACTTTAAAAATCAATACTGGACATTTAAGTACGGAGGGAATATTTATCTTTTTGTTAATTTTCTCGAGACACCAAGTTGCCATATATCATTTATCTTATTGCTAGTTTTTTAAGTTTCAAGTTTTCTCAAACTTTGACGTCTATATTATGAGCCATTAAACTGCCCGTTATCACGTGACCCAAAATTACATTATCGCTTTCAATCACAAATTGATTATAAGCTATTTGACAGAATGATCAGCCCCAAACACCATAAAAAATTACTATAATCTTTTACAGTTTACCTCGGCAGTCGTCTTGGACTTTTGGTTACAAACTTCATTTTCAAATACCATCCGGTTTTTAAACCTGTCAAATACAACTAAGTATTTATATCAAATTTTAATATTTCGCATAACATAAATTTTGAGCAACACAATATTCCAACTACTTTCACATGTTAAACAATTTATGCAAGAAATCTATTAACAAATTACTCAACATATTTTTCACATATTACAAATTTTACCAATTTCTAAGCTTCATTTTTTAAAGTCTAAACTTCAGATGTAGCAGTCGCCATGAGCTCATGGCTACAAACTCAGTAGCAATTTGCCATGCCAAAATGTGACTCACTTTCTTATAGTACTATTTTGTATCCTCAATCCCAAACAATGCATTATCTATTCACCAATAAGCCGTGGTTTTAAACGTCAAATATCTTGGCCTCATATTTGATGAAAAAAAATAAAAAATAAAATTAGCCTATTTTTAGTTGGTAAGCAACCAACTAAAAACAACACTTTTTATCTTACGAAACCAACTTAAAATAATCAAATGTTTAAACAAAACTCAATCTCCAAATGCCTTAAAAAAATACATGGATTTTTCCATCGGTGCCATAAAACCTATAAACAAACCAAGATCTTGAAAGATATTAACCACTAAATTCACCTCGGACAACAAAAACTACAAATAATACCCGCTACCATTGAGACCACAAACAAACAACTAACAATTGTCTCAATACATTTAAGGTCAATACAACAGCCTAAACACCAATCACAAATACTCGATCTACCACCAAAACCACCGAATCTACCACCAACACCACATATAACTGAAACCACCAAAAGTAATGGTTCCGGCGTATTGTGTGTAACAATTCGCATTTTCAAGATTTCTACCAATTCTCAAATTTTTACTATTCATCTCGAGAAATTACTATTCACTTTCACTATTTATCCCTTAAAATTTTTATTTCACATTCTCGTAAGTTAAATTATTTTAGTAATATCCTGAGAGTTTGACAATCGTTAGATCATCTTCGCAAAAGTTATTAAGAAAACACCGCTTTAAGTTTCGTTTTGGTCGGAACACCATTTAAACATCCCGCGCATAACGAAAATCAACTCTGACAATTTTCCTCACATCAGATTAATTTTTAGATCACTCATAATCAATTAGAGAATTTTTAAGATTTCATTTTAAATGTTACCAAATAAACCCTGAGCCGCACGAGACTAAACTTACGTTTTAAACAATTCTACTTAGACCCAGGCTTAACCATTCCTGCACTGTGTTTTCTAAGATGTTTTGACACTTTTTGGAAAAGTCAAACATATTTCCCTCCTCCTTTGACCATAAAGAAATTAACCTTGTACGTTCCACATTTTTCTTAAATCGCGCAACTTTTAGACTTCACGTATAACTGTTAAGTTATCCCACGTATGACGAAAACACATTTTGACATCTCATATCACTTTTAGACTAATTTTAGTCTACTCTAAATAAATTCACGGTCATTTCCCTGAAATCTCATTTTTTTTCTGATAAAGTGCGAATTACGCGTTTTTGACCCGTGTTTCCAGCTTTAAGCAGCGTTTTTGCACCCAATGAGACTTATCACCCATTTTATATTTTTAGATGGAGTATAATGATGAGTTTCATCATTCCTACAAGTTTCGTATTTTTACGATACCCGGTTTTATGTTTTATGGCTTAACAACTTACGGTTGGCATTTAACGGAACCAAATCATGCTCTAAATAATACCAAGACTATCCACCTAAGTCATCTTATCTTCATATGGCCGACTTAAGGGAGGGGGAGTCATCATCTTGGTGGCTTAATCCTAACCATGCTTCATTTAGATCATTATATGTGTCCTAACTTAACCATGGTTAACATTTAACCCAATATATGGTTAACCAAACTTACCCTCTAATGAGTGCTAAAACACACATCATTTTATATCAAAAAATATGCTAAATCGGACTAATAACCATGAAATATGTCAAATTATATTGCAAAAATGTTGTATATGTGTTATTATGTCTTGCAGGTACGAGGGTTTGAAAACAAAGCAAAAACGGTGATTTTCGGATGAGTTTCGACGATATTTCCATGTTTTTCGAAGTTCAAAAGAAGTCATAAAGATTACCCAAGCACACAATTGGAAAGATCACGAAGTATCGAGTCAAATGGTTATTTTATTTGGAGCATCGGTGAAGAGAAGAAAAATTGAATGATCAAACGGAGCTCGAACGAAGATTATTTTTAAAGATAATGGCAAAAATTGGATCAAGTAAAAGAGGGCTAAAAAGAATTAAATGCAAAAGAGTTAACACAAAAAGGCTCTTGGTCTAGTGGTTGGGTGCATGCTTTCTAAGCAAGAGGTCATGGGTTCTACTCCCACTCTTGTCACATTTCATATATTTTTACTTGATGTTGATTCGAGGCCCAATCTGCTGCTGCTATCCACGAGCCCAAGTAAAGCCCCCTCGAAGCCCAGTTGGCGAACTCAGGCCATGCAGACGATGTAGGACCGTTTAAACATAAGATTCATGTGGTTCGGGGGGTCGGGAAAGCTCAAAGAATAAGAAAGACATGGTATTATTTAGATTGAAGAAAAGGGAAGATGTGTGTGTTTCTAGAGAGAAGAAGAAGAAACCACACACACTTCTTTACAAAATGTGAACTTCCTACCCTCCTAGTTGGGACTAGGAGGGGTATTTATACTTAGACAAGTCTAACTTAGCACTATTGACTAAACTAGTCCTTGTGAATGAGTAAAAGAAGAAACTAATGCAATTCCCGTAATGACTTCACTTAAGCGAGGCTAACAATCTCTCCCCAAGTGATGTCATACGGGAGTTGCTTACAATGTTCCCTACAAGCAAAATTAAATACAAAAGATAAGCTCAGCAGCTCCAAGAGTGTCTTCACAGTCTTCAAACATCATGAATCTTCTCAGCTGCTATCTCTTTACTTGTAGAAGAACAATGCGAGCAAATCTAATTAGGGATTAAATCAGGCCTTTTTGCTCTCCCCTAATTAGTGCTCTCCCCCAAACTGACAACCTTTCTGATGAATTTCCTGAATTCGAAGAAGTCTTTTGATAATTAAATTAGAACCGTCTTTAGTCTTCTAACACGCAGCGGAAAATGTAGAAAAGACTGTCGACTCGACCTTCTTCAAGATTGTCCATTCGGGGGAATAAGATATCAACATCTTCATCTCACCAAATGCATTCCAGTTATCTTTCATATATCAAATCAGCCCATAATGTACACATTTCTCTCCCCTGATGGTTACGATTTATCGGAATCAGCATACAATTGTGTACATGAAGCATTAACTGGAAGCATTCTATCATAAATCATATCAGCCCGTGAGAAGATGTCGATGAACAATACCATTTAAAGTTGTCTAACTCATTTCAACCCCCTGTATCAAAATTCAACGGCTGTTTGTAGTAACCACATTTGAAGATAACCCAATATGACGAACTTGAGAATGAAGTAAAATCTCCCAGACTGGTTACTTAAGCTTGTACTATCCTTGTGAAAAAGAACGGTGTACCCAATGTACAAAACCTCTTGACGTATCCTCAACTACGTGAGACACCGAAAGTGATAGCTACTTTGTGGGTTAAGAGAGAAAGAATCACAAAAGTAACTAGATAGCAAGTCTTCATCACACTCAATATATTTGCCCAGACAAGTCATCTTCGCGGAAGGGAAGGAAGAAAGAAGACGAAATAAGTAAACTCGCCCGTTAAACGTCACTTCACACCCAAATAAATAAGAAAGAGTCATCTCCGTGGTCACATTAAAATTCATCGAAAACTTTAGCCGTGGAATAGTAACCTCATGAAAATTTAGTCATACCAAATACCACTCTTTTTGCCGAATTATACCAAAATATTTTACACAATGTATTAAAGATACATTGCATATTCGGATCCATAAACAGCAGCCCAATGATTAAGACTTTAAGACTAGCCCAACACATAAAAACTACACGGGCCCAATCCAAAAACCGTTATAGCACAGGCCCGATCCAACTTCCTTTTACTAAACCGGTTACTTAATCAGTATAAGACTTAGGCACACTTACTTTGTCTTAACCCTAACCCTAAAATGAATATAATCCGCCCCCTTTTTTCATACGCTCCACAAACCATTCTCAGTGCCAAATCCAGATCTCTCATCTCATCTTCAACATCAAACTCTATCCGAGCACTTGATTCACAATCACAAATACACAAGGCTATTTCTCCATTAATCCACATGAAAGGCACGGTTCCAAACAACCCTTTATAATCATTTCAGCCTATGAACCATTCGAATCATACAAGTCTTCGAAAAGATACTGAAGTGAAGGTTGTCTTCAAGATCTTAATGGTCTCAGGTAGGTTGTTTTGATGTTTTTGGTCATTGAACGAATCAAGAAGAGGATTAACAGTCTTGTTAATTACTTTATCTTTAATATTCGGATATTCAAATGAAGCTAAGCTTCAATAATAAGAGTCGATGATGAGTTGTGTCTCTCGATTATAGACTTTTACGAGTCTAGATGTGTCAGAGTATACTTCGAGAGAACAAGCTGAGATTCATTTGTATATTTCTTTTTGTACCGAGTCTTGATTGAGAGGTATAATGGAGTTGGAGGAGGTGAGATTAGGTTAGTATTGGATTTGGATGAGGCTGTGGTAACTTCTTATAATCACAACAGTCCTAATGCTTTTTATCAGTTTTGTTTTTGACTTGTGATGGTGTAAACTGAAGTCACTTGAGTGTATATTTGGTATTGGTTGTGGTCGTGGTCTATTATCTGTTTACGCGTATCTTTCTTTCATATGCGTAGACTCTGCTTCAAAACCTTATGCGTAGGGCCAGGCTTACGCGTAAAGGATGGTCTTATGCGTAAAGAGGGTCTTACGCATACAGCTTATGCGTAATAACCTTACGCGTAACTTTTCTTACGCATAACTTCACAGTTATGCGTAAATACCTCTGTAGATGCTCCTTATGCGTAAGTTTAGGGTTTTGACCCTTTGACCATTTTTCCGGCGAGTTTTTCCGACCAAAAATTCCGTTCAGCTTCATATATACCCAGAAAAAAGCATAAAAACTGCTTCTTGACCTATTAAACCATGAGAAACTGACGGTTGACCACATGGTATTTCACGAGTATTGGTACAAAAACAAGTCACAAAAACATAGTTTACAAATGAAACTGATATCCGGACACAAAAGGACAGAAACAGAAACATCGAAACTGCAAATAAATCTATTGACTTTTTTGACCAATAATGATACAATAATATGTGTAAACTGTTAACAGACAAGTTGGAAAAAAAATTTTCCAAGACAAAGAATATTGGTGAAAAACAGTTTAAACAAATATTCAAACCACACGAATCTGAAAAAATACACAACCTGGCTCGTTATACCAATTGTAGGACCGTTTCAACATAAGATTCATGTGGTTCGGGGGGTCGGGGAAGCTCAAAGAATAAGAAAGACATGGTATTATTTAGATTGAAGAAAAGGGAAGATGTGTGTGTTTCTAGAGAGAAGAAGAAGAAACCACACACACTTCTTTACAAAATGTGAACTTCCTACCCTCCTAGTTGGGACTAGGAGGGGTATTTATACTTAGACAAGTCTAACTTAGCACTATTGACTGAACTAGTCCTTGTGAATGAGTAAAAGAAGAAACTAATGCAATTCCCGTAATGACTTCACTTAAGCGAGGCTAACAGACGAGAAGCCCTCGTGGCCTATGATCTTCCAAGTCCAGCCCACCAGAAAAATGAACATGGCCCAGTGAAGTTATAAGAGTATAAGAATGAAAGTGCAGATTGATGCCTGTTCCCAAGCGCATGAATGTAACGCTCCAAAATTAATTATCCTTAGGCGCGTGTGATATTATCTCTGCCACTCCACTCATTCACACCCACTATTATTTTTGATCTACCAATCCACTCGAGACACGTGGCCATCTATAAGGGTATACGAGGATTGTGCTTTGAGAACATTCGAGATTTGATGTGTGGGTATAAAATCATGATCCGGACATCATTCCAACAGACATTTTTTTTACACACACAGTAGTTATTTTTATTTTTATAGAGTAGGAGTAGATTAGTAGTAGGAGTAGTTTTTTAAAGGTAGTGGTAGCTTATTTTCATATTGCTTATTTAAAATGCTTATTTTGAACTTATTTTGTAATGAAGATTTTTAGCTTAATGAATATGGTGTTTCCTACTTAGTATTTATTTCTTCTACTTCTACTCTTTCTTTTTTTCTTCTTATCTAATAAGTCATAATAGCTTATTAGCTTATTGTGTCTTATTTAGATCTAGCTTATTTTATAAGCTCTCTTTTTCTACTTTATTTTAAAAGCTTTTATAAACTTAGATTTACTCTTTGTTTTACAAAATACTTTATAAAAGCCCAAAAAGATTTGATTGTTATTAGTTTTTCTTTTATAAAAAGTATTTCATTAGCTTATTATTTTACATCTAGCATTTTTAGCTTAAAAAGATTTAATCTTTCTTAGTTTTTCTTAATCAATAAGCTTTTTCATAGCTTATTTGATCCATATTATAGATTATTTGTCTTAACTCTTGTTAAATTTGTGATCTTTTCTTAGTTTTTCATCAATTCAACCTAAGGCGAGGAGCTTTTGGGTTTTATAAGCTAGCTTATTTCTAAAGGTTATAGCTTTTTAGTCTTAATAAGCTAATTAGTTAATAAAGTCAAAAACTTTATTGATTATTTGGTTTTATTAATGCTTATAAAGAAGTAAACTTTAGGGTTTGATAAGTTTATAAAATCGGGTGGTTTATTATTCTCGTCTCATTAGATCGGGTTCTACTTTCTCGCCTTTCTCGTTTAGCTTTTATATTTTAGTTAATAATATGCTTATGTTTGTTAAGATTATTATTGTTAGCTTGGTAGTTATGCTTGTTGAGTAGATTTTATATGCTTGTTAAGCGATGGTGATACGTGAATAAAGTGTGAAAACTTAGAAATTGTTGATTAATAATCTTTGGTTACTTGGATTGAAATTTTTTGTTTTGACGGGCAAAAGCCGTTAGAGTAATTAATTAAATCTAGTAATTTTACCTAGATAAAGAATTGTTTTCAAAATAAACCAACGTGTTAGAAAATAGTTTTTAAACGGTATCGAAGATTATCAATTAATAGTTTCCGGATTATTTTTAGATATAATTAGTTGGTTGTTTTAACGGGCAAAAGCCGTGGGAATAATTGATTATAAAAATCTAGTGATTATTACCAAGAGAAAAATGATTGTTTTCAATATAAGCCAACGTTGTGAGAAAATAATTTTATTTCGACGGGTATTAATTTACAAGAGCTTAATAGATTGTTCACACTTATTTACCTTTTCACCTCACTTGACAAGCATATCTTTTATTATCATATTCTCAGCTTATTTTTATTTCTTCATTAGTTGTTATTTAATTTTAATTAGCATAAAATAGTTTTTAAAATCTTTTATAAAATCAAAAACAAAAAATATTCGATAATCAAGCATCAAACGAAAAACATAAACGTAAATTTCAATTCATATCTCGCCGTGGAATACGACTCCGGAAGGTTGATTATTACTTGTCCTCAAGTAGTGATTGATTCTTAATCGGGAATACAAAATTTTTAAAACTGCCCTTTGCTAAAAATACACGAATCACCCTCCTATAAATAGCAAGTGAAATGCATCCTAAGAACCCTCATATTCTGATTTGGGTCGTTAATATCACAAAACATTCATATCTTCCATAATTTGATCTATAAACTCCAAGTTTATGCAAAGAAGTTTCAAGTAGTAAGTTACTACATCAAATCTCTAGCAAGTTTAAGTGATCTTCTTGAGTTTAGATCCAATCAAGTCACTTAGTACTTCATCACCAACTCTTCAAGATCACAAGGGTGCCAAGGTGTAGAAAGCTAGCTCAATTCAAGGTCCTAAGTGTTCAATCAAAGTCCGATCCTTACTAGTTACTCTTTTCTTAATTGAAAGCCAAAAGTTGTAAGCAACTAATCACCACCATCATCTCATCTTTATTATTCATAATCTTAACAATTTCATGCTATATATATAGATACTATGTTGATTCATGAGGTACATATACTCAATCACATGTTTTAATTCACATATTGTCGTAAAAGAAACAAACTAGTAAACTAGTCATATTCTACACATTTGAGACCATTAAAACCAGTCACATATGGAATTTTTAACTTACATATTATGGTAGACAAGATAAAAAGGTAAACATAGCAACTTGAATCACCCGAAACGGACAAACGAGTCAAAAGTTATAGCCAAAAGAAGTTAGCGAAACCAAAACGCCGAAACTGCCTAAACACAAGCTGTTAAGCAGCTGTCCGTTTTGAAAGTGGTACTTCTGTTCCGAATCATCAAAAAGTTAAAACACAAAAGTTGTCCGGAACGACGTTTTCCTTCAATATTGAAGAAGCTTGGACATTGAAAACGCTTAAATAGGCCATATTCTTTCAAAAACTGAAACTGCCTTACATATAGTTTCACGACTATACTTTTGTCACAACTAAAAGCAAAACCAAGTTATTTTCATAGCTAGTTACATATTAACTTAACAAAACTTCATTTAATCTTTGAAATAGTGTTTTCAAAAGTAACGGAAAAATGACCATTTTACCTTTTCCGACGATTTTTACCAAAGCTTCAGTCTTGAACATGTTAATAAATTGTAATCACTAGTAAACAATGAGAACTTGTAAAAACTAGATATTTACTAAAAACATGGTTAACTTTGTGATATAACAATCTTCATTCAAAATCTATGTTTTATCTACTAAGTGCTACAAAGCTAGGGAGCTTCATGTGAGGGTTTCATTTGAGTAAAACGTATCGACGAGTTGCTGGATTTACTATTTAAAGTGTCCTAGCTCCTCGAACGTTTACTACATGACCTCTGAATTGTGATGGCCCGAACGGTAGTATGATATATATAAACTAAACACGTTTTCACAACTAGACCATTTCTATAAACGACATACACAAAAACCATGTGCTACATCATGATTGATAAGGTTTTAAAAGGTACCATTTTGAGGGGTCGTTTTAGCCCTTATTTAATCACTTTTGTATCCGTTATTGCTTAATATCGTTCCTTTTTACTTTTTAGGTCTCTTGAAGGCAAAATGCTGGAATGGCACTTCTTTGGACGAAAAGGCGCGAATATATGAAGAAAATGGCCAAAGTCAAAATCGAGACACTCACAGCTGCTGAAAATAGAAGGCGACGACGTCAGGTGCTAATTGCGACGCCGTCCGAGGATTTTTGTGACGGTTCAGAACCCAAAACTCGTATTTTCAAGTGACGACGTCTAGTTGTAAAAGAGTAGGCCGTCGCTACTCGAACGGCCTAGATGCAATCCGTGACGACGCAGAAGCTGAAGAGGAAGGCGTCACGGACATAAGGTGACGCCGTCGCAAGGTTAACGTGGCCAAGACGAAACCCTAATGACGGCGTCATGAAACATAAGGTGACGCCGTCGCATATGTAATCTTATATATAGAATCAGAATTTTTCAGTTTTAGGGAGAGTCTTTTGGAGTGAAAACCTAAAACCGAACCTAAGGTGTCTTGTACAGTATTTTAGGGTTTTAAACCCTATCTTACATCAAGATAAGTATTTACTTCATTAATTCAATTATGTCTTTGATTATTTGTGTGTATGCTTGCATGTTCTCCATGTCCGGCTAATTTATTTGTGTGTTTGCTTAGGAAGTATGAAACTTAATTATTGAATATTGATTGGTTGTTTCTTATCTTAGTTGATCAATGATCTAGTAATGCGATAGATCATTCGTTGTGTACTTAATGCTTGATTCATCTTTGTGAACCTTAGAATATGATTACCTGAGTAGTTGTAGGCTAAATTATCCAAAGAGTGCCTTAGAGTAAGAGTTTATCATCCCTAGTGGGTTTTGTAGACGAGACCCTTTGGTAAGTTCAAAGAGTTAGGGAGAAACGCATACCCTACAACTTTAGACACACAACGCAACTAAGAATAAGAACGTGACAACTCAACCATCAATAGGAGATAATTAAAGAGTAGTACAACCTAAGTAAACACATCTTTAAACTATCATACGAGCACACATTAATTAGACATAGACTCCCACAACCTTAGTTTAGATAATTAGATAATAGTAGAGTAATCGGTAGAAATACCAAAACCCCCCAATCCAATACCCGAGATTCGTACCTTTCCATTTCATAAAATATAAAAATACAAAAATAATCTTCCTCAACCTTAACCTTAGCGTAGTAACTCCTTACTAGCATTCCTATTCCCCTAGAGAACGATATCAATACCCGTGGCTTACCCTAATTACTACACTACAACGATTAGGTTCACTGCCTAGGGTGTTATAAAACTTGCTCGAAGAAAAGGAAGTTTCCTTGACCCCGAACGACGCGTGTAGCGTTATCAAGTTTTTGGCGCCACTGCCAGGGAATAGAATAGCTAGTTAGTAGTCCACCTCGTTTAGGTTTCTTTGCTTGATTCCTATCAAGTAAATTTTTTCTCATTTTTAGCTTTCTCTTAGTCTATCCCCCTTCTTCGTGACTCTTGTTCGTAACCCCATCACTTTTCATCATGGAAGGTAATAACCAACCACCACTCATCAACCCACCACCAAATGACCCGCCAAGAGCCCGTACTCTTGGTGAATACTCATGACCAAGCTACCTAGGCTATAGGAACACAATTGAGCTTCCCGAACAAGCCCAAACTACGGCCCTGCGATCCGACACCATCCGGTTGGTGCAAAACGGATGTGCATTCCATGGACTTCGTTCCGAAGATCCAAATCAGCATCTGAGGGATTTCCTCAAAATTGTCGATTCCATCGACCTTGATGCTACTACTCGGGAGACCACGCGCCTGCGTCTCTTCCAATTCTCTCTACGGGACCAAGCTAGTAATTGGCTTGAGCGACTTCCCCACTCTATCTCAAGTTGGGATGATCTTACCTCTCGCTTCCTTGCTCAATTTTTCCCACCGGGAAGAACCACTAAGCTTAGGAATGACATCTTGATGTTCCAACAACGTCAAGGTGAATCTCTCTAAGCATGGACCCGATTCAAGGACTTACTTCATAACTCATCACGGCATTGATCTTTGGCTCCAAGTCCAAATCTTTTATGATCATGTCAACTTCCCCACTAAGCGATCCATTGACCAAGCGGCCGGTGGAAAACTTAGTGATCTCACCGCGGAAGAATCATGGGGTATAATAGAAGACCTCGCCCTCTATGACAATGAAAGTTGGGATGACCCCCGTGAGCTGCCCAAAACCGTTAAGGCGATCTCCTTGCCTCCTCCCGACCGTAGGATGATCGAACTTGAAGATCAAGTTAGATTCCTCATGAGCTCCTACGAAAATCCTAAATCTTCACATCAAGTGAATCAAATCACTCTACCTTGTGAGTTATGCAGTGGTCCCCATGACACTCGTGATTGCACAAGGCTCCCCGAACAAGCTTTTGCGGACTACGCCTCCATACGTACCGACGGAGCGGGAGAGAAGTGGTACACTTTCAAACCCGAACAAAACAACTTAGGAAACTCGTACAACCCTTCATGGAGAAATCACCCTAACCTTAAGTGGAACCAAAACTCAAGCACACCCCAAAGCTCATCTAGTTCGCCTACTAGGGTCAATTCTTTTAATACCGGGAACCCCACTAATCTTGAGGCAATTACATCTAGATTTTTGTCATCCCAAGAAACTCGATTGAATAAGCTTGAAGCCGATTTTAAGCAAAAACAAAGATAGATGACAACCAAGCTTGATGCCCTCTTAAAAGCCTTCAATGAGCAGGAAGTTGGAGCACTCCCAAGTGATACCATAAAGAACCCAAAAGTGAATTCGATTGCATCGACTTCATGTTCTAGTTCACCATGGGAGAGTGCACATCCATGCCCCTCCCACCCAACGGTTCACTCGGTAAATGCTATCAAAAAGAGTTCCAAGCCATCCAAGAGGTACCAAGGCCCGGCACCTTTGGTAGAGCCTACTCTTGAGAAACCCGTCAACCAAGAATCCAAACCTAGTTTAGAGGAGGAGTACAAGGAACTCCATCAAGAAAACCCGATTCTTGAAGTCTTAGCTCATGCACCTTACTATAATGCTTTAAAAGAAAAATATGAGTTAGAACTTAGGCTTGGAAAACATGGGTCCGCCATTTGTCGAAACAACTTACCTAAGAAACTAGACGATCCCGGGCTATTTACTCTTTCGTGTAGACTTGGAACTTCCAAACCACTCGATGCTCTAGCCGATTTAGGATCATGCATCAATCTTGTTCCATTGTCCCTCCATAGAAGCCTTAACTTAGGTAAAATTGAACCAACTTAAACCATCTTAGGTCTAGCTGACGGTATAGCACGTCCTAGGAATAATAAAGGACATGGTAGTACATGTAGAGAGTTGACTTTCTCGCCGACTTTCATGCTAGACATGAATAAGACTGATTTGCTTCCAAACCGTCAAGTTATCTCACACAAGTACCACTTGTGACCAAAACCGTAATAAACTTAAAAACAATGAAACAAATGCAATTAAGATCAGAGGAATATATGGATTCTCGGTCGTTAAGTCCACGGAGGATGAATGGTGTTTAACACAGATGTCGATAATCACTAAGGATAGTAATCCAGGATTTTGGAATATTTATACCTAAAGAAAAGATTTGTAAATTACGGAAATGCAAATTAAAGAAAATTAAAAGCTAAAATATATTAAATGAACGCATCACTATTTTACAATGATGTTTTTGTGATTTTATAAAACAAAATAACTTAAATAAACTATTTTAACTAAAACGTAAACTTAAATTACCTAAAACGGATTTAAAATGAAAACGTACGCTAAATATACAAAAATAACGCAAGCAAAACGTAAAATTTATGAAATAAAAGTCCTACAAGTGTAAAAACAATTTTCTTACGCACTATATGAAAAAGAAAATTTTATAAAAAGATTTATATTTGTTAGACTTTTATATTTTTTATTATGAATTAAATACTATTTTAGACTAAATAAATGATTAAAAATACTAAAACTATTAAGAAAAATCTGAAACTTTTTATAAAATACTTTATACTAATACCAAACTAAGAAAAATACAAAAGATGAAAAAGCTAGATTAAATAAGCCGAAAATAAGCTAATAAGCTCGTATAAGCTTAAATGGAAAACAAGGGTTATGTATTAAACTATGCAAAGAAAAACAGAAAAAGACCCAAGGGCGAGTGGTAGTGTGTGTGTGTGGTGAGCTGGGTGGCCAGGGTTCGAATCCCAGCAACTGCTTTTTGCAACTATTTTATTTTTGGAATTTTCTTTTACAAACTTGTTAAGCACTATAAAATAAGCATTTTTTACAACTACAACTTTTTATGAAAACTGCTAATAAGCTCAGAATAAGCTATAGTTTCTTAACAGTTTTAGCTTGAAATAGAAATAAGCACAAGTTTTAAGCTAAGATGACTATAAGCTAGTAAATAAGCAGGATTAAACTAAAAATAAGCTGAACAATTATTAATAAGCTAATTTAACAACTGAATAAGTACAATTATTTAGAAATAAGCACTAAACAACTCAAAAATAAGCTCAAGCTTATTTGTTTGCACAGGACACTGTGTGAATCACTAGGCACTTTATGGCTTAATTTTAAGCACTGAGATAAGCTAGAAACTTAAAACAAACACTGCAACTAGCAAGTTGACCAATTAAGCTTTCCAAAAAGCTAAATTACACAGTTTGGTTTACACTAATAAGCTTGTGAGAAGCTTATGAAGAAACTGAAAAACCACTGAGTCAAGACTCAGTGTATGCTGAGAAAAATGGACAAAACAATAAGCCAAGCGCAGCCCTACCAAATAAGCCGGAAATTGGAAAATTAAGCTTGGGACCTTGAGATAGCTAGGTTGGCTTTCCATAGAACCAAAAATCACAGGCTAAAGCTAAATAACAAGCTCTGTGAGAGCTTGTGAAATAGGGTAGCTAATCTGTGTACAGAGCATATTTTGACTTTTTAAGTTACAAAGCAGTTTGACTTTTATGAACTTATGATCTATTCTACTTATTGATTATGTTGTATTAAGTTATATTAAGACTATAATAAGCTAAATTACCAAGTTTTAAACAGCTATGATGAGTTTCACCTTTAAAAATCTTAACAGTGATGAAATGGTGTGAGATCAAAAGGTATTTTGACTATTGAACAAACAAGGACTGGTTTTCTTGCTTTGTTTGAGTTATTAGTGACTAATGAAACACAAGTCATGCACAAGCAATAACACAAGAAACCTATAACACAGTTAAACTAATGAATCCAAACAGTCCTTTAACTAGACTGTTTTGAGATTTTCAAAATAAAACACTGATTTAGACCTTGCAACTGATTACAAACTTAATATTATCACTTACTAAGATTAAAGAAACACAAAATAACAATAATAACAACATAAAACCATGAAATTATACTTATGCTAATTTAACTGCTAAAATGAGATTTTTAGCAACTATAAATTTTAAAGAACAAGTGGCTGTTTTTATGGTTTGATTATGCTTAACTACAACTAATGAACATGTAAACACAGAGATTTAAGCTTATAACTGTCTTACACAGTGAAATGCCAAAATGGATCAAAATGGCTTACAAATGGATTCCAAGTGAAAAATGATAACCAAGGACTGAGAACAGATCCTATAGCTTCCCAAGAAGCACTAAACCCAAGGGCAATCCTTTATCAACCCTGCTCCAGCTGTGATCATCATCTCCATTGATTTTTGAATTTCTCACTATTTTATTTGTATTTTTGGTGATTTTCTCTTTTTGATTCTAAACTAATTTTTAAAGTCTCTAAAAGCTTTAATAAGCTTTCTAGGAGCTTATGTGAGCCTATTCAGTCCTTACCAACAACTAACAACATCATTTGAACATATTGAGATTTTGCATAAAAGTAAGATTTTGCATAAACTGAGAACTTGAATTAAAACTGAAATTGATGTTCAGAAAAGCTTTAATATACAATAAACACTTGAAATATAAAGCTTAAAAGCTTAAAGATACACTGAAATTCAAAATTAAGTTAAAACGACATAAGCTAATTAAAATTAAACTAGATAATTCTTCACATTGCTTCCCATCTCTTCTTTATAGACTTTTGAGACTCTGTTTATGTCTCTGAATCTTTCCCACCTCAATCCAACCATTGGATTGGTCAAAGTCATCATATACGTCCATTTGGATTTTTGGCGCCAAAATAGTCAAGAGCATGTTATACCAATTAAAGAAACTTGGGAGGTTGTGGAGGTGGAGGGGGGATGTATACAAGTGGAAAAACAGGTGTAAAGGTGAAAAAGGAGGAAAAACCACCTCTGGTTTTGGATTTCAGGCTGTTGTAAAGAAGATGAACAGTAACCATGGTTTGGGCGCGTTTTGACTTCATTTGACCAGATATTAATATGAAGGGGGTCCAAAATTGGGGGTCACAGGTTATGACAGGGGGTTCTTTTGGGTTTTGGCAGGGGTAATAATACAAAAGGGGGTCATTTGGCTTTTGTTTAATACAAGGAATAATTGTGTAATTCTGCCAAACATGAAGGACCAAACCTGCAATTCTCCAAAAGTTATCACAAGGACCAAAATTGCCAATCTTTAATAGTACAAGGACCATAGTTGATTATTTTCCATTTTTTAAATATCAAAGGACCATTTTTGACATTTTCAAAACTTAAGAGACCTAAGTTGTAATTTTGCAATTTTTGATTTTAAGGACCAATTTTGACAACTTTATGAATCCCTAAGGACTTAAAATGATATTTTTCTTTATTTTGATATAGTAGGGACTGTTTTGACAACTTTTTAAACTTGGGGGACTAAAACTGCCAATTTTGCAAACTTGATACGTTTTTCACCAGATTTTGATATTTTTGCATTTAAAACACATAAAACACTTGTTTGTGATATTTTCATCATTTTGATGCATTTCTGAGTGTTTTCAGATGTTTTTGGCATTCTAAACAGTATAAAAATGATGAGTATTTAGACACTCATCAATCCCCCACACTAAGCTATTGCTAGTCCCTAGCAATGTTTTAAGAAAAATTAATGGATTTCATCTCTTTACCAAAAGCCATTACTTCTGGAGTAGCCAATTGTTTCAGTTCAAGTAAGAACCTTGGTACAACGATAACCAAATGATTTTGAGCAAATCATAAGTCAAACGGATTTGATTTGTCTTTACCAGAAGCCGTTTGCGGACTAGCCAACTCTTAGATAAATTATCAATATTATCTTTGGTGAGCCGATTACCAATTATGGATTTCCAACTGCCTTTACCACAAGCCATAACCTTGCGGGCTAGCCAACTTTTCACTAGTTTAAAGATATGGTGAGTTGAACACCATACAATTTTGGGCAAATTGCAAGCCATAAACGGATTTGAGATATCTTTACCAAGAGCCGTTTGATCCTGGATTAGCCAATCCTTATGTGGGTTAGACATGGCGGATTGATTACCATTTGCTGAGTAAGTGAAAAACACTTACTCCAAAAAAATTTGGCCAAAAACGGGGGAAATGGGTGGAATAATTACATGATAAAATTCGTGAGAATTCCCCCCCACACTTAGAAATGAATATTGCCCTCAATATTCAAAGTACCGGCGGTTATGCCAAAACATAGAACATAAAAGGGAAATACTACGGCCATTATTTTATTATTGATATATACACACAATTTTTTTTAGAGAAGAAAACTTATATACAACAGCTGGGGGCAACTCCCCCACACTAGGGTGGTAGAAAAGGGAAAGAAATCAGAAATATGGGTGAAAACCCATATGGTGTGTGCTACTGTTTTTGATTCCCGAGTCACTAGCTTGACTCGATCCCCGCATTCATTGGTTCATGGGGAAAGTTTGTAGATCCGGGACAATCACTGGTGGAATGTCCTCTCCAAAGTAGTGCTTTAATCGATGACCATTCACTTTAAAATTTGGACCATCAGGTTGAGATAACTCAATGGTACCATAAGGATAAACCTTAGTGATGGTAAATGGACCAGACCAACGGGACTTGAGCTTTCCCGAGAAAATCTTCAATCTTGAATTGAAAAGAAGGACTCGATCACCAACGTTGAAAACGCGGTTCTTGATTTTGGAGTCATGAATCTTCTTTGTCTTTTGTTTGTAGATCAAAGAATTCTCGTATGCTTGATCACGGAGTTCATTTAGTTCATTCATTTGAACTTTTCTGTGATCACCAGCTGTCTGAATATCGAAGTTTGCATGTTTTAAGGCCCAGTAAGCCTTGTGCTCTAGCTCAATCGGCAGATGACATGCCTTTCCGTACACTAGCTTGTATGGAGTACACCCGATGGGTGTTTTATAAGCTGTACGGAAGGCCCAGAGTGCGTCATCCAGTTTATCCGACCAGGATGCACGATTTTCGCCTACTGTCCTTTCAAGAATTCTTTTAATACCACGGTTGGAGACTTCCACTTGCCCACTTGTTTGGGGGTGATATGCAGTAGAAAGACGGTGGGTAACACCATACTTTTGCATGACACGATCAAATTGATCATTGCAGAAATGTGTACCACGATCACTGATAATAGCTCTCGGAGTTCCAAACCTAGCAAAAAGAGATTTCAAAAATTTCACAACAACTCGGGCATCATTGGTAGGTAAAGCTTTAGCTTCAACCCATTTTGACAAATAGTCAACAGCCACGAGTATGTATTTGTTACCTCGAGAAGATGGAAATGGCCCGATAAAGTCAATACCCCAGATGTCAAATATCTCACAAACTTGAATGGCATTTTGTGGCATTTGATTTCTTTGAGAGATATTTCCATGACGTTGACAAGCGTCACAAGTTTTGACAAATTCGTGGGCATCCTTATAGATAGTGGGCCAATAAAACCCGGAATCAAACACCTTTTTGGCGGTGTAATTTGGACTATGATGGCCCCCAGTGGGTCCAGCATGGCAAGCTTTGAGAATGTCAAGAGCTTCTTGTCCATAAACACATCGTCGGATGACTTGATCCGCACAGATTTTGAATAAGTAGGGGTCGTCCCAGAAGTAATGTTTAACATCTTTGAAGAATTTATTCTTCTGTTGGGTCGACATCCCTTTCACTATGAAGTTACCCGCATGGAAATTTGCGAAGTCAGCAAACCATGGGGTAGAAGAGTTTCCTCGAAAAGAAACCGCATTGAGTGTCTCGAGAGGAAATGTTTCATTTATTTCCTTCTTCTCGAAAACATCTTGTTGAGGGTTCTCTAATCGGGACAAATGATCAGCAGCCAGGTTCTCAGCTCCTTTTTTATCACGTATAATGATATCAAATTCCTGGAGGAGGAGAACCCAACGGAGCAATCTCGGCTTTGCATCTTGTTTAGCAAAGAGATATTTGAGAGCCGAGTGATCCGTATACACCACACATTTGGTCAAGATTAAGTACGGCCGAAACTTCTCAAATGCATACACCACGGCTAATAGCTCTTTTTCTGTGGTGGTGTAATGAGTTTGAGCTTCAGTCATAGTCTTACTTGCGTAGTGGATAGGCTGAAAATGCTTAGCTCTACGTTGCCCTAGGACTGCACCGATAGCAAAATCACTTGCATCGCACATGAGCTCAAAAGGAAAGTCCCAGTCAGGAGCAACGAGAATGGGTGCTTCAGTAAGCTTTTTCTTTAATGTTTCAAAAGCTTTGATGCACTCAGGTGAGAAGATAAAAGGAGCATCTTTTTCAAGAAGATGGGTCATAGGCCGGGCGATTTTAGAGAAATCTTGTATGAATCTACGATAGAAACCGGCATGACCTAGAAAACTCCTAATACCTTTGACGGTAGTAGGATGAGGCAGTTTAGCAATAACATCGACTTTTGCTCTATCTACCTCAATCCCGTTTTTTGAAATCTTATGGCCTAGGACTATGCCTTCTTTGACCATAAAGTGGCTCTTCTCCCAATTTAGACAAAGATTGGTGTCTTCACACCGTTGAAGCATTTTTTCTAAATGGGAGAGACATGCTTGAAACGAATCCCCAATGACCGAGAAGTCATCTATAAACACCTCCATTGGTTCCCCGATCATGTCGTGGAAAATGGCCATCATACATCGTTGGAACGTGCCAGGAGCGTTACATAAGCCAAAAGGCATACGTCTGTAGGCAAAAGTTCCATATGGGTAGGTGAATGTGGTCTTTTCTTGATCCTTTGGATCAATGGGGGTATGAAAGTATCCCGAGAAACCATTAAGGAAACAATAGTATTCATTCCCTGCTAATCTCTCAAGCATTTGGTCCATGAAGGGTAGAGGAAAATGGTCTTTTCGGGTGGCGTCATTCAACTTACGATAGTCAATGCAAACACGCCATCCCGTTACCAATCGAGTTGGAATTAATTTGTTATCTTCATTCGTGACAACAGTTATGCCACCCTTTTTAGGAACACAATGAATTGGGCTAACCCAAGGACTATCTGAGATTGGGTAAATCAATTCTGCATCAAGAAGTTTGATAACCTCCTGTTTGATAACATCATGGATTTTTGGATTTACTCTTCTCTGATGTTGAACTGCTGGTTTGAAGTCATCCTCCATCAAGATTTTGTGAGTACAAAATTCAGGGTTGATACCCTTAATGTCGGAGAGTTTTCAAGCAATTGCTTGCTTATGTGACTTCAAGACCTTTATGAGAGCAGCTTTTTCATCTTTACTCAAATCTCTAGCAATAATGACGGGTAATTTATCATCACCTTCAAGAAATGCATACTCGAGATGAGGTGGTAAGTCCTTAAGTTCGACTTCAGGAAATTCTTTAGTTTTCTCAACTGAATTGACTTCCTTGTTATGAAGCTTGACGGGAGGGAGCGATGATGGATCATCATTAAGTAGCTTCTCAATGAGAAGTATGTCACCCTCAATGTCAATGGGAGCGTGATCAATTTCCCATGGAACAGAATCACTAGACAAGTAGGCTTCAATCTCTTCTAAGATGAAGTCACTTTCCTCAAATGGGGTGAGAGAAGGAGTAGAATTGGCGATGATAGGTTGAGATGAATGAGTGAGATTATCACTCGAAGAATTATGATCATAACCAAGAACTTCTTGAGAGTACTCTTCAGAAGCAACATCAATGATATCTATTCGGTTAACCGATTCAGAATCATAATTTGCGGAGTACCTCGAAGTTTGATCAAGGTTAAAGGTGACAGCTTCATTACCAACACGTAATGTGATTTCTTGCTCAAATACATCAATGAGAGCACGGCCCGTTCTCAGGAATCCTCGTCCAACAATGAGAGGAACCCGATGATCGGCATCAAAATCAACAACTACAAAGTCAGCTGGGAAATGGAACTTTCCTACTTTCACAAATACGTCCTCGGCAATGCCAAGAGGACGGAATATTGTACGATCTGCAAGCTCGAGAGTCATGCATGTAGGAGTAAGTTCCGAAAGAGAAAGTTTCTTCCATATGAATAAGGCATCGATTGATGCTTGCACCAAGATCTGCTAAGGCAAAGCATTCAACCATTGGAAATACACAAGGTAAGAGAAATTTTCCAGGATCTCCAAGCTTTTCGGGAAGCTTCTTCAGGATAACTGCAGAGCAGTTCTCGTTAAGAGGAGTTTTAGCCATTTCAAACAGCTTTTCCTTGTTGCTTAACATGTGTTTGAGAGTTGATGCAAACTTGGGCATCGACATGATAGCATCCGCAAAGCTTATGTCAAAATGTAGTTCTTGGAAAATTTGAAAAAATTTGTCCATTTGATGACTGGCTTTTTCACGGAGCTTTTGCTCATTCAAACGTGATGGGTAAGGAATAGAAGATTTGGATTTGGTATTTTCAACGGGAGCTACTGGAGGTTCAAAAACTACTCCTGGATTGGATTTGGGTTTCTGGACAACTTGAGGTTGGACATTGTTGGTACCTCCGTTATTATTAGGAAGTTCCTTATCCTTTGTTGCCTCAGGTTCACTTTCCACTACCTTCAGGAGAGAAGAAGAAGAGGTAGTAGGAATAGCGGGTCCATTGTATGAAACACCACTTCTGGTTGTGATCGCCTTTGCATCTTCCCTCGGGTTAGCGATCGTGTTGCTCGGAAGTTTTCCTGAGCCCGAGGGTTGATCATTTAAAGACTTCTTAAGATCAGTGATCTGACTGACCAACAACCTGTTCATTTCATCTTGGGATTTCATGAACTGCTTCAATAACTCATCAGATGATGGTACTGGAGGATGTGGAGGGAAATTTTGAGGTAATATGTTTTGATTATGACCTTGTTGTTGAAAATTCCCTTGATTATGATTCATATTTCCATGAAATTGATTCCCTCGATTGAAATTGTTTTGATTAAGGTTTCCTTGATGTTGGAAACCTTGATTGGGTCCAGGATAGAAATTACCTTGGTTTTGATAACCTTGGTTCATTCTAGGTTGGTTTTGATTCCGATTATGTATGTTAGGATTTTGGTTAAAACCGGGTGGTGCCTGATAAGTATTAGCACGGTAGTTTGGTTCATTTTGAGGACGGTATTGATTACCTCCCTGATGTGAAGTACCGGCTATAGCATTGGCTTCAAACGGACTACCATCGGTGGCAGTACATTTGTAGTATGCATGAGGACCACCACAAGTAACACAAACTTCAACTTTCTTCACTTCACCATGTGATGGTGTCTGAGTGAAAGTGACTTTCTTTTGGTTAGCAAGAACCAAAGCCTGAACAATATCCGTGAGTTTGTCAATCTTAGCATCGGTGCTAGATGTACTCACAGGAGATGAAGTAGAAGGTCCAGCATTAGATTGAGTCTGATATGTCTTTGTGCGGAAACAACGGACCTGGGACTTATTTTCAATGATTTGCAAGGCTTCTTTTGTGGTCTTGCTCAGGAAATTACCTCCCGCGGAGGCAATTAGAGAGTCTTGGTCAGCTTGTCTCAGACCATTATAGAAAGTATCCATTTGCATTAATTTGGTAAAACCA
Source organism: Chrysanthemum makinoi (assembly GCA_910596185.1). Lineage (NCBI taxonomy): Eukaryota > Viridiplantae > Streptophyta > Magnoliopsida > Asterales > Asteraceae > Chrysanthemum > Chrysanthemum makinoi. Next base: position 1,919,460 of record OU343223.1, on the reverse strand, counting down.
TGATGCGGACACTTGCGGAGCAATTCTTTTTAACGATCCCATGCCTCCCCGAATGATTCATCAAATCTTTGAGAAAATTTCATTATCTCATTCTTAAGACTTGTAGTTCGAGATGGAGGATAGAATTTGTTAACGAACTTGGTGACTAGATCTTCCCATGTCTCAATGGAACGAGGGGGTTGTTTCTCAAGCCAATTCCGGGCTTGTCCCTCTAGAGAAAATGGGAACGGAAGAAGCTTAATTGCTTCATGTGGGACATTCTTGTATTTGATGGTAGATGCAATCTTGTTAAACCATCGAATGTGTGCATGAGGATCATCCCGCTCAAAACCATAGAATTGGCTTTGGGTTACCAGATTAAGCAACCCGGTTTTGAGCTCAAAAGTATCACCACAATGGTGGGACAACAATGGCACCTCCGTAACCCTCGATGGGTGCTTGGAGAAGCTCATTCATCGGCTTGTCTTCTGCCATTTCGACAGGTGGTGGTGGTGGTAGACGTTCCTCACCACGGCTGAAGGATCATAATGTCCTCTACGTCTACGAGGAATATTTGCAAGCTCAGAAAGTGGACTTGTAGAACTGGAAGAACGAGTGCGCATGCACTAAGTATAAAAATCAGTTTCCAAAAACAAATGCGAGGCAAAATGACAAGTGAACTTAACCAATAATCACAAATGAAATGGCTTCTTTGAAAAAGGTACACCAAATCACAAGGACACAAAGGCAAGTTTTAAATCTGTTGTTCGGGAACTTATTATGGTCACACCCCCAGTTGGTAGGTGTACTGCCTTGATTTGCGGTGGTTGATTTTTATGTATATATTAAGTACCACTAAAAAGACGTAGGTATGGATTTGTGCTGAGGGTTTAAAAACTTTTGGACAATATTTTTGGTATCGTCTCGTTTAACCAAATCGTATTTCTTTAAGAATCACCTTAAAAGAAACACAAGCTAGAAAACGTTACGATTGTTTTGTTGTTTTATATTGTTTTTTTGGTGTTGTTAACACTTTAGGAAAAGTGTTAATGAACTTTTTGACTTATAATAACTTTACAAAAAAACTGTTTACAAACGGTGGTATGTGCAAGTACGGGTCAAAATTTGATTTGCTTTCAAACCGTCAAGTTATCTCACACAAGCTGACCACTTGTGAATGGTCAACCGTAATAAACTTAAAACAGCTCAGAAACAAATGCAATTAAGATCAGAGGAATATAGTGGATTCCTGGGTCGTTAAGTCCCACGGAGGATGAATGGTGTTTAACACAGACAGATGTCGAATAATCACTAAGGATAGTAATCAGTAAGGATTTTGGAATATTTATACCTAAAGAAAAGATTTGTAAATTACAGGGGCTTAAATGCAAATTAAAGAAAATTAAAAAGCTAAAATATATTAAATGAACGCTATCACTATTTTTACAATGATGTTTTTGTGATTTTATAAAACAAAATAACTTAAATAAACTATTTTAACTAAAACGTAAACTTAAATTACCTAAAAACGTGATTTAAAATGAAAACGTACGTTAAATATAAAAATTACGCGAGTGCGCAAGCAAAAACGTAAAATTTATGAAATAAAAGTCCTACAAGTGTAAAAACAATTTTCTTACGTACTATATGACAAAAGAAAATTTTATAAAAAAGATTTATATTTTTTAGACTTTTATATTTTTTATTATGAATTAAATACTATTTTAGACTAAATAAATGATTAAAAATACTAAAACTATTAAGAAAAATCTGAAACTTTTTTATAAAATACTTTATACTAATACCAAACTAAGAAAAATACAAAAGATGAAAAAGCTAGATTAAATAAGCCGAAAATAAGCTAATAAGCTCGTATAAGCTTAAATGGAAAACAAGAGTTATGTATTAAACTATGCAAAGAAAAACAGAAAAAGACCCAAGGGCGAGTGGTAGTGTGTGTGTGTGGTGAGCTGGGTGGCCAGGGTTCGAATCCCAGCAACTGCTTTTTGCAACTATTTTATTTTTGGAATTTTATTTTACAAACTTGTTAAGCACTATAAAATAAGCATTTTTTACAACTACAACTTTTTATGAAAACTGCTAATAAGCTCAGAATAAGCTATAGTTTCTTAACAGTTTTAGCTTGAAATAGAAATAAGCACAAGTTTTAAGCTAAGATGACTATAAGCTAGTAAATAAGCAAGATTAAACTAAAAATAAGCTGAACGATTATTAATAAGCTAATTTAACAACTGAATAAGTACAATTATTTATAAATAAGCACTAAACAACTCAAAAATAAGCTCAAGCTTATTTGTTTGCACAGGACACTGTATGAATCACTAGGCACTTTATGGCTTAATTTTAAGCACTAAGATAAGCTAGAAACTTAAAACAAACACTGCAACTAGCAAGTTGACCAATTAAGCTTTCCAAAAAGCTAAATTACACAGTTTGGTTTACACTAATAAGCTTGTGAGAAGCTTATGAAGAAACTGAAAAACCATTGAGTCAAGACTCAGTGTATGCTAAGAAAAATGGACAAAACAATAAGCCAAGTGCAGCCCTACCAAATAAGCTGGAAATTGGAAAATTAAGCTTGGGACCTTGAGATAGCTAGGTTGGCTTTCCAAAGAACCAAAAATCACAGGCTAAAGCTAAATAACAAGCTCTGTGAGAGCTTGTGAAATAGGGTAGCTAATCTGTGTACAGAGCATATTTTGACTTTTTAAGTTACAAAGCAGTTTGACTTTTATGAACTTATGATCTATTCTACTTATTGATTATGTTGTATTAAGTTATATTAAGACTATAATAAGCTAAATTACCAAGTTTTAAACAGCTATGATGAGTTTCACCTTTAAAAATCTTAACAGTGATGAAATGGTGTGAGATCAAAAGGTATTTTGACTATTGAACAAACAAGGACTGGTTTTCTTGCTTTGTTTGAGTTATTAGTGACTAGTGAAACACAAGACAAGCACAAGCAATAACACAAAAAGCCTATAACACAGTTTAAATAATGAATCCAAACAGTCCTTTAACTAGACTGTTTTGAGATTTTCAAAACAAAACACTGATTTAGACCTTGCAACTGATTATAATCTTAATATTATCACTTATTAAGACTAAAGAAACACAAAATAACAACAATAACAACATAAAACCATGAAATTACACTTATGCTGATTTAACTGTTAAAACAAGATTTTTAGCAACTATAAATTTTAAAGAACAAGTAACTGTTTTTATGGTTTAATTATGCTTAACTACAACTAATGAACATGTAAACACAGAGATTTAAGCTTATAACTGTCTTACACAGTGAAATGCCAAAATGGATCAAAATGGCTTACAAATGGATTCCAAGTGAAAAATGATAACCAAGGACTGAGAACAGATCCTATAGCTTCCCAAGAAGCACTAAACCCAAGGGCAATCCTTTATCAACCCTGCTCCAAACTGTGATCACCATCTCCATTGATTTTTGAATTTCTCACTATTTTATTTGTATTTTTGGTGATTTTCTCTTTTTGATTCTAAACTGATTTTTAAAGTCTCTAAAAGCTTTAATAAGCTTTCTAGGAGCTTATGTGAGCCTATTCAGTCCTTACCAACAACTAACAACATCATTGGAACATATTGAGATTTTGAATAAAAGTAAGATTTTGCATAAACTGAGAACTTGAATTAAAATTGAAATTGATGTTCAGGAAAGCTTTAATATACAATAAACACTTGAAATATAAAGCTTAAAAGCTTAAAGATACACTGAAATTCAAAATTAAGTTAAAACGACATAAGCTAATTAAAATTAAACTAGATATTTCTTCACATTGCTTCCCATCTCTTCTTTATAGACTTTTGAGACTCTTTTTATGTCTCTGAATCTTTCCCACCTCAATCCAACCATTGGATTGGTCAAAGTCATCATATACGTCCATTTGGATTTTTGGCGCCAACATAGTCAAGAGCAGGTTATAGCAATTAAAGAAACTTGGGAGGTTGTGGAGGTGGAGGGGGGATGTATACAAGTGGAAAAACAGGTGTAAAGGTGAAAAAGGAGGAAAAACCACCTCTGGTTTTGGATTTCAGGCTGTTGTGAAGAAGATGAACAGTAACCATGGTTTGGGCGCGTTTTGACTTCATTTGACCAGATATTAATATGAAGGGGGTCCAAAATTGGGGGTCACAGGTTATGACAGGGGGTTCTTTTGGGTTTTGGCAGGGGTAATAATACAAAAGGGGGTCATTTGGCTTTTGTTTAATACAAGGACTAATTGTGTAATTCTGCCAAACATGAAGGACCAAACCTGCAATTCTCCAAAAGTTATCACAAAGACCAAAACTGCCAATCTTTAATAATACAAGGACCATAGTTGATTATTTTCCATTTTTTAAATATCAAAGGACCATTTTTGACATTTTCAAAACTTGAGGGACCTAAGTTGTAATTTTGCAATTTTTGATTTTAAGGACCAATTTTGACAACTTTATGAATCCCTAAGGACTTAAAATGATATTTTTCTTTATTTTGATATAGCAGGGACTGTTTTTGACAACTTTTTAAACTTGGGGGACTAAAACTGCCAATTTTGCAAACTTGATACGTTTTTCACCAAATTTTGATATTTTTGCATTTAAAACACATAAAACACTTGTTTGTGATATTTTCATCATTTTGATGCATTTCTGAGTGTTTTCAGATGTTTTTGGCATTCTAAACAGTATAAAAATGATGAGTATTTAGACACTCATCAGGACCCGACATGCCCATTACTTGTTGGAAGAGGATTTTTAGCTACCGCTAGTGCCATCATCGATTGTAAGATGTCCAAAATAGTGGTAGGGGAGGGGAGTGCTAGATCCGTTTACGATGTTAAAAAGCATACATACTACAAGGATGAGGAAGTCCCACAAGAGATAGGGTTGGATAGAGAGCCTTCTAGATATGGACCTTGGATTGATAAGAACATCATAGGCCCCCCAAAGACCTTTTTACCTAGATAAAGCCTTCGCTAGTGCAGCAACTTTCCAAGAAAAAGAATTGGCTAGGGACATAGAAGTGAACCCGTTCGAGGACGCCTTAGTATTTAGGAAGATGACCGAGTTCCTAGGAAGCTTGCCCGTTAACCTTGTCATGAATAAGTGGAAAGTTGAGAAATCTGAACACAAGTGGGATTGGAATAGACCGCCTAGTGATGGTAATGGAGAGTGGCACATTAGGATACAAATCTATGATCCCGATGGTGAGATGTTTGAAAAGGAATATTTAACCGAACGTACTACTAGGAACTTGAATGATAAGTTTGATCCTTACGACATTGTTGAGGATAGACTTACGTATATCGGTACGTAGGAGCACGACTATGAGTCTAGCTACAAGACTCTTAAATAAAGAAAAGCACTTCGTGGGAGGCAACCCATGCTTAATTGTTTGCTTGTTAGTGTCATATATCTTTTATTAATTGTTTATCCTCATGTTTAAATTTGTAAAAATGCTTTATTTTGTTTTTAACTTCGTCTTAATTGCATATAAAGGTATTTTACATAAAGGATAAGTGTAGGGAGGATTACACACGTTTTCAAAAGAAACGTAAACATGAGAATAACAATTAACTAAAAGATATTTATGTTTGTTTGTTCGAGTCAAATGCTTGTATCGAGTCATAATGGATGTTTTGTAGAAATTTTTCCAGATTCTAAAGATGTAAATTTTCCAGAATTTTTTCCAGAAAATCGCATACCAGTTTTTGTCAGATATTCGACGGCGTAGATTGCAACTGACGGCGTCGGAAGGAGTAAAAACATCGATTACTTTTTTCTCGTTTTCGAGCTACTTATAAATTTTGAATTTTCAGTCTTAATTTTCTTATAAATTCTGTAAACATCCATTCCACAAGCATTATATCCTAGTTTAAATCGAGTCTTATATATATTATTACCGCCGATTTTACGCGAAGGTTTCGTTTGTTTTCTTCAAGTGTGCAGGTTTAGTTTGTCAAGAAGTTACATAAGATTGGAAGGAGCTTTTCACGCAATAATTCTTCTTGAAAAGGATTTAACCACCACTTTACACGGATCCTACCGAGCTAATCAGGGAATACTAGTTTCTTTCGTTTTTAATTACCTTCTTTTATCATAACTTTGATACTTTCGGGGAACATTGGGGACAATGTTCAGTTTAAGTGTAGGGAGGGAAAATAAAACGGGAACTTTGAAACTATGCTTATCCTTGACTATTTGCTTTGTCCAATTGTGATTGTGTAATAAACCATGAGAAAATGTCGGTTAAGGTAATTTTGGCACCAAATTTAAAATTTTTCATGACATATAGGAGTGGGCCATTAGTCTTAACAAAAGCGTCTCATGGATAGGAAGTTGCATGACTAGCACAAAAACCCTTTACCACCCAAATTTCACCAAAATGTGAGGATCGCCCTTAGATTAGTAGGAATTAAAGCATTCATCTTCAATGCTTAGAGTGTGAACCGGTAGTATAATAGATTCTAGAACTTGTTTTGTGATGCATTCGAGATCGCTAGTGAGACTACACTTGTGTAGTTAGGAATAACTAAATGATAAGAGGCATTAGGATAACCCTTGTTTGATACCGTAATATAATTACTTCTTCCATATCGGTTGAGTAATTCCCCACACCTTTTGCGTTGTACTCATCTTTAGTACACGATACCCTAGTTAACCCCTCAGAGCCTATCCTTTTCGCAGTTCTCGTGATGTTTCGGTTTTTCCGAAATATCAATGAAGAGCATTGTTTACACCCCACCCCCAAATATACACCCAAATCGCCTTAGCCTACCCCTTATGCACTCACTTTTAGTGCAAATGTTTGTTATCACCCTAAACCCTTAGTTCAATTATCTAGTTGCTTGCATAAGTTGCTAAGTCGAGTCATATCCTTTGTATACAGTTTTGGGACGATTGGGATTCATGGGAAAAGTTAAAGTTTATGAAATGACGGGAAGGAAACGTTAAAAAATTCAAATTCCCTTTGTTTGCGTAATAATGTACCCCAAGTGTTTTGATCTTTTCAATTCGGGTCAAATTAGTGTTAGAGTAAAAAAACTCAAGTGTAGGGATATGCCTATAAATCCCTATTATTTTGATGTTATCGTAGAGGATGGTAGAGTAAAAGTGTATGAAAAAAAAAAGAGAAAAAAAATAGAAAAAGAGAAAAGAAAAAAATATGTAGAGTAAAAAAAAAAAAAAAAAAAAAAAAAAAAAACGGGCTACCATCCTACATCTATCTTTGAATTTATGTTTGTTTATTTCAGTTATCTAGAGTTTAGAGTGTCGAGTCTTGGCTTAGCAACGCCATTCTTCGTATGCATTTAACATAGAGATTTTTGACTTGCCACCACTAAATAGCCTATCCCACCAAACCCTTTGTTTCCCTACCGTAAGCCTAACATTACAACCCTTTAAAGACCTCTTTGATAGTCTTTCCTAGGTGCTTACGCCAAAGCGATGGAGGTTTGATCTATTCTCAAGCCTATGGTAATCTATGTACTAGGACCGGTTAATGAGTGTTTATCTTCCATTTCCTATTTGTTATATTTCATATATACACCTGAGAGAGATGTGAGTATCCAAACACCCCATGTGAGGTGCTAGTATGTAATTTCCGTGCTTGTTATGACTTTTGCGGGGCTTATATGTGTTGTGGACCGTTTTGAATTAATGCTTCATGACCCCTAACTTATAAATTAATTGGTTAAAAGCACATTTGCTTGAGGACAAGCAAATAACAAGTGTAGGGATATTTGATAAGGTTTTAAAAGGTACCATTTTGAGGGGTCGTTTTAGTCCTTATTTGATCACTTTTGTATCCGTTATTGCTTAATATCGTTCCTTTTCACTTTTTAGGTCTCTTGAAGGCAAAATGCTGGAATGGCACTTATTTGGACGAAAAGGCGCGAATATATGAAGAAAATGGCCAAAGTCAAAATCGAGACACTCACAGCTGCTGAAATAGAAGGCGACGGCGTCAGGTGCTAATTGCGACGCCGTCCGAGGATTTTTGTGACGGTTCAGAACCCAAAACTCGTATTTTCAAGTGACGACGTCTAGTTGTAAAAGAGTAGGCCGTCGCTACTCGAGACGCCTAGATGCAATCCATCGACGCCGAAGTTGAAGAGGACGGCGTCACGGACATAAGGTGACGCCGTCGCAAGGTTAACGTGGCCAAGACGAAACCCTAATGACGGCGACACGACGGCATCACGAAACATAAGGTGACTCCGTCGCATATGTAATCTTATATATAGAATCCGAATTTTTCAGTTTTAGGGAGAGTCTTTTGGAGTGAAAACCTAAAACCGAACCTAAGGTGTCTTGTACAGTATTTTAGGGTTTAAACCCTATCTTACATCAAGATAAGTATTTACTTCATTAATTCAATTATGTCTTTGATTATTTGTGTGTATGCTTGCATGTTCTCCGTGTCCGGGTAATTTATTTGTGTGTTTGCTTAGGAAGTATGAAACTTAATTATTGAATATTGATTGGTTGTTTCTTATCTTAGTTGATCAATGATCTAGTAATGCGATAGATCATTCGTTGTGTACTTAATGCTTGATTCATCTTTGTGAACCTTAGAATATGATTACCTGAGTAGTTGTAGGCTAAATTATCCAAAGAGTGCCTTAGAGTAAGAGTTTATCATCCCTAGTGGGTTTTGTAGACGAGACCCTTTGGTAAGTTCAAAGAGTTAGGGAGAAACGCATACCCTACAACTTTAGACACACAACACAACTAAGAATAAGGACGTGACAACTCAACCATCAATAGGAGATAATTAAGGAGTAGTACAACCTAAGTAAACACATCTTTAAACTATCATACGAGCACACATTAATTAGACATAGACTCCCACAACCTTAGTTTAGATAATTAGATAATAGTAGAGTAATCGGTAGAAATACCAAAACCCCCAATCCAATACCCGAGATTCGTACCTTTCCATTTCATAAAATATAAAAATACAAAAATAATCTTCCTCAACCTTAACCTTAGCGTAGTAACTCCTTACTAGCATTCCTATTCCCCTAGAGAACGATATCAATACCCGTGGCTTACCCTAATTACTACACTACAACGATTAGGTTCACTGCCTAGGGTGTTATAAAACTTGCTCGAAGAAAAGGAAGTTTCCTTGACCCCGAACGACGCGTGTAGCGTTATCAATGATCAACATAGAGACGTATATAGGTTTGTTATTTCTTTAGCATCATTATTCCAAACCTAAGTCGCAACATCCTATTCTAGGTTGCTCGTAGAAGTTCTCACGTCATATCCATCATTCTCATTATACATTTGATATCATTTACTCTGAGGTGAGTTCATAGCCCCACTTTTATTACTTAATTGTTTTACAAACCCTTGGGGGAGATACATGCTTTACTTTAAGTCGAACACATTGCTTTGAAATTATGCTTGAATGTATTATTTGCACTAAGTACTACTATTGCCAAAGTCCCTATTATCATGAACTATTAATCACTTGCGAGTGAACGCGAATAATGTGGATAGATCTATCGGGCTTGACAAATCCCGTTTGTGTTGACCGGGTAGGCAAACAAACGCACTCTATTTGAAGATCCATAGGTTTAATGGCAAATTACCTATTAGGGCAACGGTTACTATTATATGACAGCTGTTAACGTTTTCGGTATCATGAGCTTAGTGCAATAATATCTGTTTTGTTTTCAAACCATTGGTGTGAGTCTATAGCTCACACTACCAACATAATGTGTTCAACCATCAAACAAACTCTATAAATTTCACTCAACCTTTGTGTTGACAGTTTTAAGCATGTATTTCAGGTTCATATTGTACGAGGCTGGCACGGAGGAGCACGGACTAGATCAAGAAGGCTATAAATATTTTATCATTCACAAAACATCAAAGACTTTATTTTGATGTACTTTGTAAACAATGGAACCAACTAGGATTTTGTAAACTCTGTTATATTTGAATAATTTGAATGATAAATCCTTTTTAAAACGACTCCTTTAGAGATCGTTTTCTATTGTTATGACTGTTGTGCCATGAAGTAACACCCAGTTTGAATTCCGCTGCGTATCCCAAAATTGGGGGTGTTACATTGTGGCGGTGAAGGATGAGGCGGTGGCGGCTGAGGAGGAGCGAATGGTGTGCTGGAGAAGATGGTTTGTTATTTGAGAGAGAAAAGATTACAGTGTTTGTTTTTTCTGTGTGTATATATGTGTTGTGTGTTAATTTTTTAGGTGCCTAAATATGAAATTCTAATGGTGTTCGTGGCTGCTTTTTCAGGCGTTTTGTGCTTGTGCGTGTGTTTAAGTTGCGTTTAGGTAGAGAAAGAGATATAGCAGATGGTGTGTGTGTTTATTTTAGTTTTGTATGTGTTTGTGTTTGTGTGCGGTTATAACTTTATATTTAATGGATCGGGCTGTTACAACTTTATATTTCAATGGGCTGTTACAATTTTATATTTTAATGGCCTGTTACTTCTTGTTAGATGCTTGTTACTACGTTTGATTTAATAGCCAAAGTACATTGATGTATTGATTTAATAGACTTTGTAAAACACTTCTTTCTAATATAAGTAATTTGTTGAATCTGAATTTTTAAGCCTTCTATTAATAATATGTCTCAAATGTTTTATATAGTAATATAGATAAACAACTAGTTGATGTGCCTAAATTTGAGATTAACCTATACACCTTGTGATAAGTGGAGCATATATTTTCTCTCTCACCTTTGATTATTTCATGTTTATGATTTATTTATTAGACATGTCAATCACTCTTTTGTAAATCTAGTCACATATTATGTGAACAAGAAAAATATATACAAGCAATTAAATAGTTCGATTCAATACTCTTTGTTTACTCGACATCAGACAAAAGCATAAGAAAAAGTATAAGAAAAAATCTTTAAACACAAAACATGGTAAAAGAACTATAAATAAAACAAGAGTTAATTACATATTTCGTCCCTTAAATTTATACACAATTTCATATTCCGTATTGAAAGTATATGATTGTTTAATTGTAAATGACTAAATAAGAGGTTGAAGATGATTATGTATGAATTGGAAAAAAAACACTCTCATATGTGGAGACTTCACGATGACAAACAAACCGATACTATTACACAAATACTGAATTTTTAATTAAAATCTAATTGAACCATAAACTTGGGTATCTCAAAAGAGAAAATCAAACCATTGATTTTTCATTAGATTTTGGTTTGACGGTTTTTTAATTCAAGTTCTTCATATTTTCCACAACCCTAGTTTGTAAACTTAACTAACATGCTAGTTATGAATATGTTTTTTAGACTATGTGTATCACGGATACAACCGACATGTCATACTTGTCCACCGAGGCGAAGACAAGAAGGTGCAGGTTGAGCACGTGCCTCCTAGCAAAAAAAAAACTGTAATTTAAAAAATTTAAAATATCCGGTTAATTTTTTAATTTGCCCCCTAGCGAACCAATTTATAGATTAGTTTTTAAAAATTATCAAAGTTTGTCCCCTCAGCCATAACTTTTTGGCTCCGCCCTTGCCTATCCACTCACGCATCCTCGTTAGAAAACCAACACTCAACGCATGCGTCTTCTATTGCCAAAAAGGAGAAGTCGGGTACGTGGAATGACCAACTTGTGAACTTTGTTGTTGTGTTTATGTTTAAGTGATGATGTTGGTTGTCTTATTGCACATTGTTGATGATGGAGTGAAAATACTCTAAGTTGACGGTGGTGATATTTGCTCGGAAAATAAAGAGTATGAAAGAAAGTTGATGGGGGGCAAATATGTAAATAAGAAAGAACTAGGGCCTGTTTGGAAAGGGCTTTTTGGAGGAGCTATTAGCTTTTTGTTACAAAATAATTTCCTATAAACTAAGTAGCTTCGTTTGGATGACAGCTTGTTATTTCAAACAAATAGCTCTAAAATGAAAAGTGATTCATGAAGCTTTTTAAATGTCTATGAGCTGTTAAAACTTTAAATTACTAATATACCCTCCAAACATTTATTTTCAATTATAGATTTGTCCTTTTATGTCGTTTTACATCTTATAATTATATTTAACAGCTAATTTACCAAACATTTTTATTATAAAAAAGATACAGCTTGTAGCTCATGTTAACTTTGAATCGACTTTACGTTTCTGCTTACAGCTAGTTTTGCCAAACATAAGCTCATGTTAACAGCTTTGCAGCTTACAGCTTACAGTTTACAGCTTACAGCTAGTTTTGCCAAACATACCCCTAATATACGTACTTTAGATTCATGTAAACAAACTAAAGCCCATCTAAGTTTGTCGACAGATTCATTCATTAATCATCTCCTAAATCGATAAAAAAAACTTTACTTTTTCTGTTTGTCCTATAAATAATCGCATCACACATATTCAAATAATTGAAGTTTAGAATCGACTTCGGCTATTAATTTAAGCTTTTTGAGGTATGATTTACTTGGTTCTCGATTATGCTGCTTTAAGGTCAATTGTTTATTAGAACCCTTTTAAGATTATTCTTTTTGGTTCAAATCAAATCATTAAGATTTCTGAGTGCTTGAATTGTTTTATTAGTGCTACATAATCAGTTTTTTGTAAAAAAAGCAGTAGCCTTCAATTCGAGTGTTTAGCTTATTACTTTTTCTGAGTTTTTGGATTGTTCAGTTGTTTTGTGTTAGTGTTGTTTAGCTTAATTGAGCTCTGTTTGTCTTCTTTAGTTTAGAAGCAATAAGCTTCTGGATATGTTCTATTGGCTTATTAAATGCTAAAAAGAGACCTTTTTCCAGTTTCAATGCTTTGTAAGCACTTTTTTGTGTATTAGTTTTAAAAGCAATAAGCTTTTTGAGTGTTGGGATTATGTAATTCAATTAGACATATAGTTTTGCATTAATAAATTAACCTCTAAATATTGTTGTTTAGATGGAGCAAATTTCCTGTGATCGATTCCCTCCCTTGTCTTCCAAATATCCATGGTTGATTGCCGAGAGCATACAAGACGACGGAAAGCACAACACTCAAGACCAAGACCAGTTCTTCTTCTGCACCATAGACAACGAGTTGCCACATTATCGATGTCGAATCCCTGAGTTGCTTGGGAAACGCATCCAGGGATTTTTTCATGGCTATGTGATTCTTTCCAACCATCCATACAACAATATATGGTCGCTTTGGAACCATGTGACTTCTAAGATCATAAGTTTCCCCACCTTGGTTTTGGAAGATGGCGAGTCGTATGAGTCTATCCGCCAGTGTTGTTTGTCAGCCCCTCCTGATGATCCAAGCTCAATTCTTTTGTTAACAAGAACCAATAAGTCTACCTTCTTATTTTGTCCGGTAGATAGTAAACGGGAGGATTTTAGATGGACCGAAATGTCGTATGCCCAGCAGCTCAAGAGACTAACTTTAGATGGTAATTTACTACATAGTCTAACTTGTTGCAATGGTAAAGTGTTTGCCCTAAGCACAGATGGTACCTATATGAATTTTGTCATATATCTTGACATTGTTGTTAAGTACAACGAAGCTGTGATAAATCTTATGCTATTCAGCATTTGCCCTTATGAGTCCTATCGTTGTGAAGGAGACATTCAGTATTTGAAAGGATCTTCTACGGAACTGTTCTACATTGAGATGACTTTTTGGGAGGAAACTAAGCATATAGAGAATAAACCTTCTGATGTGTATTTATATAAATCAGACATGACTTGTATAAATTGGGAAGAAAGGGAATTATGCTTCAAAGACTGGGATATAACTGATAAGCATGTTTTCGACTCGAGCAGTGAAGACCCGAGTAGTGAAGACTCAAGTAGTGAAGACTCGAGTAGTGAAGACTCGAACACGAGGAGTGACGACTTGGACATGAGTAGTTTAATTTGGGAAGTATATTATAGAATAAAATCGGACATGAGTCTTGATGTGTGGAAAGTAATTGATGACCTCAAAGACGCTGTTTTTTATATGGATCTTGCCCGTGATTACTCGGTTTCTTATAGCCCTGTAGTTGCCTCAGAGTTAGGAGGTTATATACACATTCGTGGTGAAATGGGCAAAACAATATACTCATACAATGTCAAAGATAATACAATCTCCCTATCTTGTATACCCTCTCCTATGCTGCCGACAAGCCATGTGTCAACGTGGGAATGCAGGTATCGCCTTTCAATTAATTTATGTTTGTTTCTCATATGTGTTTTATTAGGTTCTCTTTTATGCATATTGTCACATTTTTGTCAGTTTACTTTCATTTTCGGTACATTTGAGTGATTAAAAGATGTTGTCGATCGGTCTAGTAAGCAGTATCATATATGTTTCTTTACATATATATTCAACATTAGGGGTTGTATACAAATGATCATTTTCGAAACTCCATTGGGTTATTAGAGGTTTTTGTTTACAGAGTGACTCAAATGGAACACAAACTATCATTAAATGACTACAAAGGATTTATGAAACGGTATGTTGGTTTTATATGCAGCCAAAAAAAAAGGATTATATTATAGGGAAGTTGTTTGATGCAGGTTAGAAGATGATCATGGAGAAGCCAAATGCATTGTTGAATATAAAGAAGAGATGGAAAACAACAACCACATATTCTTAAGATCGGGTTCAAATAGTGGAGTTGGATATAAAAATTCACACCTCCTCAATATTCCGTTTGATCTCTTGGAGATGATTATGGAGCTTTGCGTTGGTGTGGAATACATGAACTTCCGTGCTACATGCAAACAATGTCTTTTAGCAGCACCATTGATCAAATGGAGCAACGAAACATCATTAAGGAGATTACAAACACATTCATCTGTTTCACCTTGGTTAATGGATGTAGACACAAGAAGAGGCATTATCACTTTCACAGATCCTTTGTTGGGTGACAACTATTTTCTAAAGAACTCCAAAGTATTAAGTGATGAAAATGACAAACTATGCTATTCAAGGTTTGGTTGGTTATTGTTTTGGAAGAGAAACTTGAATTGCTTTGTTTTCTTTAACCCTTTCACAAATGACCTCCGGGAGCTTCCTGAAACAGAACATGATTTAGAAAGCTTATGCTTTTCGGCACCACCAACTTCCCCTGATTGTATGGTTGTTGGATCTACAACAGAGCATATTTACATCAATTTTGTGAATCAACAACAGAGGTGGCGTGCACTTCGTTTTGAGACTGATCATCCACGTACGGTTTGTTTTTCAGCTTTTTATGGTCGAGATCTTTATGTCTTTTGTGAACGAGGAGAAGTTACTGTTATAAATTTTGGCAAAAAATGTAACTCTTGTAGTAGACGGATTAAATTCAAAGCTCCTAAAGGTTATTGTAGATTCCCGACACGATATTTCATAACGAATTGTTATCAACATCGTTTACTAGTTAGTGTTGGTGAGTATGGAGAAGTTGTTAAGGTATTCAAGCGCAAGGAGTCTAAACAAAAATGGAAAAAAATAAATAGTATAGGTAAGCACACGATCTATATATGCGGCACATCATGTTTCTGTGTGGAAGCCAAAGCACCAAAAATGGAGAATAAGATTTTCTTTCCGCGACTGCATACCAAGAACAGGAGGGTTGTGTTTTATTCACTTGACACATGCAGGTACCACACATTTGATGCCGAAAACTTTCAAGAAGAACACCTAGAGGATTTCTTTGGAACCACGTATCATCTCTCCCTTAACGTTTGGATTGAACCAAGTTGGTCCTAATCGACACAATCATCTTGTTTGTAACAGGTTAAAAATTTGCATTATTTTATTTAGAGTAAAATACACCATTAGTCCCTGTGATTTGGCCGGATTTCATTTTTAGTCTGTTTCGGGAAAATTTTACCTGGCAGTCCCCAATGTTTTCATCGTTTAATGCATTTTTTTCTTTTTTTTTTCTTTTTTTCATGCATTTTTTTTTCATGCATTTTTTTTTTGTCTTTTAATTTATCTTTTAACTGTTATTTATTTCGTCCTTTGAATTTTTGTATCATTTCCCATCTTCAACCTTAAATTCAAATGCATTCATCTTATCTCTTGTCGAATTTGTTCTTAATTTTTGTTTTTGTTTTTTTAAATGTTCATGAATATTTTAAGTTCTTTTATATTAAACAAAACAACACAAATATATTTTGTTGTTGTTTTTTTTTTTTTTTTTTTTTTTTTTTTTTGTACATGAAAGTTTTAATGTTCTAATGGCTACTTCCTTTACATTTAACTTGTTCATGTTGAACTTGAATTCTGCGAGCCTGCAATCTTTGATTTTGTGGTCAACACTTTTGTGGGCTATAAATGAAAGAGTATTTGTTTTACATGGTTGCATAAAACAATATAGAATCAGTGGCACTCACTAAAATGGGCTAATGTATGTTGCAAAACACACCTTTTATATAGTACAACCATTTCATATATGATTTGAGAAACCTTTGAAACATTTTTATTGATTCCCGGCGGAATTTACAGCGCCGTGTTTCAAACTAGATGTACATCCTGCACATGGTAGATATATTAATTACATTCATGTTTTATGTTGTAAAGTACATATAGCAAGAATGCACACTAAATATAAAGCACAAACAAATGCCATATAATTACTTCTCATAGTACAGTAAGTCAAAAGCCAAACTATTCAAAGTGTTCCATCTCTTTAACTAAACTCTGAAAGCATGCAACCTTAAATGTAATCAAGAGACATGATAAACCATTTCCCAATTTGATCCTCAAAATATCATTGCATCCTTAGTTTAACAACTGTGTAGGTTTTTATTCGAAAATTCAAAGTGCCATAGGAAGAGAAACTTCTGCTCATATATCAACAACCAATCTTCTTGGGTCGTCTTTGACTACATCTTTGATGCGCCTTAAGAAGGAGACTTCTACAATCAATCAACCAATGGTTATACGTGAGAGCGATGTACATCATTGGCATCAAAACAACTTCACCACCCACAAGCCAACAACCATGGGCTTATTGACAATTGAGCGCATTCCCCTGAGTAGCCGACTGTATAAACGAAAGGAAAATGGTTTATGATTATGAATTTTTGATTATTTAAAGGTCGCAGTAATTAATTTTCAAACACCCATCCAAACACCCCTTAAGGGTTGCATATGTCAACACAGCACATAGGGGGAATTTTAGGGGTGAGCATATTGGACCGTGGACCAGACTGAACCGGACTGGACCGATTGGACCGAACCGAACCTGTTTTGGTCTGGTCCTCGGTCAACACTTTACCTCATGTTCGGTCCTCGGTCCGGTCTTACGTACAACCAACCGATAATGCCTTCTTGGACCGGACCGATCCAAACTAACACATTCGGTCCGGTCATCGGTCCGTGGTTTTAGGCTAAAATGATCTCGTTTCAGTTCGGTCCAGTTTTGACCCGAGGGAATAGTTGATATGCCTAGATTTTAAATTAACCTATATAACATGTGACAAATGAAGCATGTACTTTCTCTCTCGTTTTTGATTATTTCATGTTTGCGATCTATTCATTAAACATGAAATTTACATCAATCACTTTTTTGAAAATCAAATCATATAATACATGAACAAGAAAAATATATAATTAAATAGTTCAATTTCAATACTCATTCTTACTCGACATCAAACAAAAGCATAAGAAAAGTTAATAGTAAATAGTAATACATACACGCAAAAAGTTTATCGGGAAAATATGGAAAAATCTTTAAACACAAAACATGGTAAAAGCATTATAAAAAAAAAAGAAAAAAAGAGAGTTAATTACATATTCCGTCCTTTTAATTTAAACACAATTTCACATTCCGTATTGAAATTTCATTATATACACTCTTCATATATGTGAATGTTTACATGTAATTGACTAAATAAGAGGTCGAAGATGATTACGTGTGAATTGACAAAAAAAAAGAAAAAAAAAAACATTCTTATATGTAGAGACTTAACGATAGCAAACTAAGGGGGTGTTTCTTTTTTTTTTTTATATATGAATCACTTAATGTGGGCCTAATCCTTTAATCTCACTTAATGGAGAGACCTACTAAAGTTTTGTCATCCCATTTAAGAGGCTAGCTAAGTGGTTCATATGGAACCACCAAAACTAATGTTCGGTCAAAAGACTAATACACAAAACTGAATTTGTAATTAAAATCTAACTGAAACATAAACTTCGGTATCTCAAAAGAGAAAATCAAACCATTATTTCCATTTTTTTTTTAAAGAAAAGAAAGTTAAGTTCGATTTTTCAGTTTTTCCACGACCATGGTTTGTAAACTTAACTAATATCCTAGTTATGAATATATTTGTTAGACTATGTGTATCAGGGATACAACCGACGTGTCGTACATGTTCACTCACGTGTCGTCGTTAGAAAACCAACCCTGAACCCACACGTCTTTCATGGCCAAAAGGGAGAAATCGGTCTCTCGAATGACTAACTTGTGAACTTGGTTATTGTGTGTAAATAAGAAATCCATAGTGAGGAAAATAAGAAAGAACAAATATGTAAATAAGAAAGAACAAATGTAAATAAGAAAGAACAAATGTAACTTGTGAACTTGGTTATTGTGTGTAACTTGTGAACTTGGTTATTGTGTGTATCAAAGTAAGTACATGGGGGCAATATGTAAATAAGAAAGAACAAATGTAACTTGTGAACTTGGTTATTGTGTGTAACTTGTGAACTTGGTTATTGTGTGTATCAAAGTAAGTACATGGGGGCAAATATGTAAATAAGAAAGAACAAATGTAACTTGTGAACTTGGTTATTGTGTGTAACTTGTGAACTTGGTTATTGTGTGTATCAAAGTAAGTACATGGGGGCAAATATGTAAATAAGAAAGAATAAATGTACTTTAAATTCATGTTTAGTTAAACTAAACTAAAGCCCATGCATGTTTGTCGACACATTCATTATCATCGATAGCTTTACTTTTTCTGTTCTATAAATTATCCCATCATACAGATTCAAATAATTGAAGTTTAATATCGACTTGCCATTAAGCTTTTTGAGGTATGATTTACTTGGGTACGTACCCATGGTTTTCGATTATGCGTTAAGGTTACTTGTTTATTAGAACCCTTTTGAGATGCTTTTTGGTTCAAATAAAATCATTAAGATTAGTGCTTCAATTGTTTTATTGGCTTAGTAGCTTATATTATTGCTAAATAATCACCTTTTTGTGCTCTTTTGTAGAAAAGCAATAAGCTTCGAGTGTTTAGGTTGTTTTCTTGGTTTATTACCTTTTTTGGATTGTTCAATTGGCTTTATTTTAATTCTATGAGCACTTTTTTTTTTGCTTAGAAGCAAAAAGCTTTTAGACGGCATTGGGATGTTCTATTGGCTTATTAAATGCTAAAAAGAGACTTTTTTCCTGGTTCTTCTATAAAAGCAATAAGCTATTTGAGTGTTTAGATTGTTCAGTTGACTTATTTCAATGCTTTGCTGTAAGCACTTTTTTGTGTATTAGTTTTAAAATCAATAGGCTTTTTGAGTTTTGCAATTTAAGCTCTAAATATTGTTGTTTAGATGGAGCAAATTTCCAGTGATCGATTCCCTCCCCTGTCTTCCAAATATCCGTGGTTGATTGCCCAGAACATACAAGACGACGAAAAGCAAGACGAGTTCTTCTTTTGCACCATAGACAACGAGTTGCCACATTATCAATGTCGAATCCCTGAGTTGCTTGGGAAACGTATCTGGGGATTTTTCCATGGCTGGGTGATTATTTCCAACCATCCATACAACAATATATGGTCTCTTTGGAACCATGTGACTTCTAAGATCATAAGTTTCCCCACCTTGGTTTTGGAAGATGGCGAGTATGAATCTATCCGCCAGTGTTGTTTGTCAGCCCCTCCTGATGATCCGACCTCAATTCTTTTCTTAACAACAACCAATAAGTCTACCTTCGTATTTTGTCCGGTAGATAGTAAGCGGGAGGATTTTAGATGGACCGAAATGTCGTATGCCCAGCAGCTGAAGAGACTAACTTCAAAGGGTAAATTACTAGATAGTCTAACTTGTTGCAATGGTAAAGTATATGCCCTAAGTACTGATGGTGATTTTTCTGATTTTGTCATACATCTTGACATTGTTGTTAAGAGCAATGAAGTTGTGATAAATCTTATGATATTCAGCATTTGCCCTTTTAGCCCTGTTGACTCCTTTCGTACTGATAGAGACATTCAGTATTTGAAAGGATCTTCTACCGAACTGTTCTACATTGAGATGACTTTTTGGAAGGAAACTGAGCATACAGAGAATAAACCTTCTGATGTGTATTTGTATAAATCAGACATGACTTGTATAAACTGGGAAGAAAGGGAATTATGCTTCAAAGACTGGGATATAACTGATAAGCATCTTTTCGACTCGAGCAGTGAAGACCCGAGTAGTGAAGACTCGAACACGAGGAGTGATGACGTGGACATGAGTAGTGAAATTTGGAAAACATATTATAAAATAAAATTCGACATGAGTCTTGAAGTATGGAAAGTAATTGATGACCTCAAAGATGGTATTTTTTATATGGATCTTGCCCGTGATTGCTCTGTTTTTTATAGCCGAGTAGTTGCCTCAGAGTTAGGAGGTTATATACACATTCGTGGTGAAATGGGCAAAACAATATACCCATACAATGTCAAAGATAATACAATCTCGCTATCTTCTATACCCTCTCCTATGCTGCCGACAAGCCATGTGTCAATGTGGGAATGCAGGTATCGCCTTTCAATCAATTTGTGTTTGTTTCTCACATGTGTTTTATTATGGTTCTCTTTTATGCATAATAATACCGTATTATACGTTTTCATTGTCCCTTTTTTGTCAGTTAATTTTCATTTTCGGTACTTCTGAGTGATTAAAAGATGTTGTCGATCGGTCTAGTAAGCGGTATCCTATATGTTTTCAAAAAATTTATGAAGATAACATTTCATTACATGTATTCAACCTTAATTGTATACAAATGATCATTTTAAAAAGTCCATTCGTTAAATAAAGGATTATATTATAGGGAAGTTGTTTGATGCAGGTTAGAAGATGATCATGAAGAAGCCAAATGCATTGTTGAATATAAAGAAGAGATGGAAAACAACAATCACATATTCTTAAGATCGGGTTCAAATAGTGGAGTTGAATATAAAA
This sequence comes from Chrysanthemum makinoi, assembly GCA_910596185.1. Classification (NCBI taxonomy): domain Eukaryota; kingdom Viridiplantae; phylum Streptophyta; class Magnoliopsida; order Asterales; family Asteraceae; genus Chrysanthemum; species Chrysanthemum makinoi. Next base: position 1,898,348 of record OU343223.1, on the reverse strand, counting down.
ATTCACACCTCCTCAATATTCCGTTTGATCTTTTGGAGATGATTATGGAGCTTTGCGTTGGTGTGGAATACATGAACTTCCGTGCTACATGCAAACAATGTCTTTTAGCAGCACCTTTGATCAAATGGAGCAACGAAACATCATTAAGGAGATTACAAACACATTCACCTGTTTCACCTTGGTTAATGGTGGTAGACACAAGAAGAGGCATTATCACTTTCACAGATCCTTTGTTGGGTGACAACTATTTTCTGAAAAACTCCAAAGTATTAACAGATGACCATAACTATATATGTTATTCATGGTTTGGTTCGTTATTGTTTTGGAAGAGAGACTTGAATTGCTTAGTTTTCTTTAAGCCTTTCACAAATGACCTCCGGGAGCTTCCAGAAACAGAACATGATTTAGAAAGCTTATGCTTTTCAGCACCACCAACTTCCCTAGATTGTATGATTGTTGGGTTTACAACAGAGCGTATTTACATCCACCATGTAAATCAGGAACGGACGTGGCGTGAAAGTCGTTTTGGCACTGATCCACCACCACCTGTTTGTTTTTCAGATTTTTATGGTCCCCTTGTTTATGCCTCTTGTGAACAAGGAGAACTTCTTGTTATAGATAATATTGGGAAAGAAGGTCACTCTTGGGGATCTGTTGAAGCCGAAGCTCCTAAAGGTTCTTGTAGATCACAATATTTCATAACGAACTGTAAGAAACATATTTTACTGGTTAGTGTTGGCGAGTATGGAGAAGCTGTCGAGGTATTCAAGATCGATAACTCCGAAGAAAAATGGGAAAAAATAGATAGTTTAGGCAAGCACACTGTCTATATTTGTGGCACAGCATGGTTCTGTATTGTAGCCAAAGACCCAAAGATGGAGAATAAGATTTTCTTTCCACTACTACATACCAAGAACAGGAGGCTTGTGTTTTATTCACTTGACACATGCAGGTACCACACATTTGATGCCGGAAACTTTCAAGAAGAACATCTAGAGGATTTCTTTGGAACCACGCATCATCTCTCCCTCGACGTTTGGATTGAACCAAGTTGGTCATAGTTGACACAATAATCATGTTTGTAACAGGTTAAAAATGTTAGTCGTGTCTTTCTATTTATTCATCTATAAACTGTTTGAGACACGTTGATGTTAACAATTCTCTGTGATGGTTTTTATTGTTTGTGTCGTAAATGGTTGTTATCGACTAATTATGATAGTAATTATTTTTTGGGGTTATCGTTTTTTCTGATAGTGGTATGAACTTATTCTTTATTGCTATACCCTCATGAAACTAAATTCTGATCTATGTAAATTCATGTCCTTATTTTCTGATGATGAAGGTGACTTGGTTGATGTCGTTGTCCCTTTTGTGGGGGAGTCAACCTCAATCGGATGGCACTCTAGCTGCTTTCCAAAAGAGTACACTTGCTTCATCCGAAATGTTTTGAGTTGCATAAACAAAACATTCTCTCTGGAGTGTTTTAGAACAAATTGTAGAACTATATATTGGGAAAAGAACCTAGCGATCGTATTGAAATTGCTGAGCCAATTGCTCAAACTGAAACTGAAAAGGTGACAGTTGACATTAAGTCGTGAAGCCGCTCATCTTTTATATTATAAAACAAAACCCTAAATGAGGATTTTTTCATTTCGGAAAAATAAAACCACCTACTTATTAAGTAGCTAAAAGACTCGTGAAATTCACATGTATTTTAAAGAGAAGCCAAAATATAAATAATGACTTTTGTATATTGTAATTGGCCGTCAAAAAGAAATGCGTTAACATATGCTACTGGTTTTAGATCCCGTGCACGGACGGGATTTTGGGTTTAATTTTTGTTAGAATAGTTTGGGGTGATCTATACGTTGTTTATAAATTGTATATATATTTTAACTTGACTTTTTTTAAATATATTATATTTTCATTTGATTTTATTACTTTTATCATTCTGTCAATATGCAAAAATTGTCAGCAACCAAATAATTTTTCTCAACATGCAACAAAAGACATTTCATAAAACACCCTTCATCACAAACCCATCATGTAGAACGCTTCATCAGAACTAAGCACGGGGTTTTGGGTTTAATTTTTGTTAGAATATTGTTGGGTGATCTATACATTGCTTATAAATTATATATTTTAACTTAATTTTTTTTATAAATACATATCTTTCATTTGATTTTGTTACTTTTACCTAGGGGTGTGCACGGTTCGGTTTGGATCGGTTTTTGGCTAAAACCGAAACCGAACCACAATATTCGGTTTTTGTAGAACCCAAAACCGAAACCGTTCAGTTTTTGGCGGTTCGGTTTTTTGGGTTTGTTATCGGTTTCGGTTCAGTTTTTCGGTTTTTTGGGTTTCTAACCGTTATTATTTGGGTATGGCCAAATTATACCAACAAACTTATTTTACGTACAAAATTAGTTATTCTTCGTTTCTTTTTTTTTCAATCTAAACATAATAATATTTATTGCATAATTCTACAATTACAAACATATAAATGAGACATATACATACAAGTGAACATACACGTAGCATAATCTTTATCGAATACTTATTGATATATTCACACAAAACACACGACATGACGAACAGACATACAAATATTAACGTTTAGATAAATATTTTATAAATCCACTCACAAAATGAATATGAATTTATAAATTTGATTTATTTAGTTATTTAATCATATTATATTAATTAGATATTATTATATAATAAAACCGGTTCGGTTCGGTTCGATTTTTGCGGTTTGGTTTTTGGACGAAAAACGAAACCGAACCGTATTTTTCGGTTTCTGAAAAAGTAAAAACCGAACCATCGGTTTTTAGTTTCGGTCGGTTTTTTCGGTTCGGTTTCGGTTTTTTCGGTTTGTTTTGCTCACCCCTACTTTTACCCATTCTACCAATATATAAAAATCATTAACAACCAAATACTTTTTATCAACATGTTACATATCTTTTCATTTGATTTTGTTACTTTTACCATTCTACCAATATGCAAAAACCATCAGCAACCAAATACCTTTTTTCAGCATGCAACAGCCGAAGACATTGCATAAGACACCCTTCATCAGAAACCCGTCATGTAGAACTCTTCAATAGAAACTCATCATTAAAAACCCTTAGTTAGCCACGCCTTAGTCAACAACAACTCATCAGAAACCCGTCATTAAAAACTCCTGGTAAGAAACCCTTATCAGCACAACTCATAAGAAACCCGTCATCAACAACTCCTCATCAGAAACTTAAACCCATCTATTAGAAACAAAGAAACAACTTATTGATAACATTAACCCGTCATAAATATAAAAAGAAATTCTGCCCATCAGAATTGTAAAACCCTAAAATCTGAATTTGTATTTTTCATAGTTATTTGAATTTTACCCTAAGTTAAATTGAATAATTTAGTAGTGATTAAAACTATATGTTATATAAGTAAATTTATTATATCCTAAGTAATTTAATTACATGAATTAAACTTTCCTAAACCTAACTACTAAAAAAAAAAAAAAGTACTTATTATGACCTACAAGTTTTGCAAAGTATAAGATCTTTTAAAAAGTATATCAAATTGCCAAGTTTAAAAAGTGATCTGCACCGATTAAATCTAGTCAACTTCCTTCTTTTTTTTAATTGTTTTTGGTCAAAGGGGTGTTATAGTAAATTTACCCGTTTTTCTTTTACACCCTCAAACTTCAAACGTATATAACTCACAAATGATAAACTTTTAGAAAAAACCGATTTTGCCATAATTTATAAAATTTAATCCTCTTTAATTTGGTATAAATTTTGTTAGAAATTATAATTTTTTTTACATATCAAATGGGTGTTTATTTTCTTTATTTTTTGAGCATTTTCGCCCCTATTTTTCTCCCCGAAAATGCCGAATCGTGAAAAACTTAAAACATGAAATTTATAGATTTCCGTTCACTCTTTAGATAGGTTTTTGAATCACTCAAATCCGATATGAAATGAGTGAGATATCGCACGTTAAAGATGGCGTTTTAGTCATATTTGTTGCACACAAGGTGTTTGATGAAATGTCAAGCTTAGACTTTTTGTGTTTAAAATGCATTAAATGCTCTAACTTTTGTACCACAACGCATCATTAATCATTTTATTAATGTAGGATTCAAAGAGTGATTTTATTAACAGTTATTTAAAAAAATGTACGTTTTGTTCATCAGTTATTAATGTTCATCAGTTAGTTCACTAATGAACAACAGTAACTGATCAACAACAATACTAACTGATGAACAATATTGTTCATCAGTTATTGTTGTTCATCAGTTAATCTTGTTCATGGAAATATTCATTAGTTATAATCACATAGTTCATCAGTTGATCACTGATGAACAACACTAAGGTGGTGTTTGCTAACAACTTAATGTGTCTTAATTAAAAAATAGGTAAGTTAATTAAGTCACAAAATGAATGTTTGTTTAGTACTTAAAACTAACATGTGACCTTCTAGAAAAAGCCATGGAGATGAGGGTCTACAAATTAAGTCATCCATTTTATCCTAATTTTACGTATTTACCCTCCAACTTCTTAACTTTATTTCAAATAAAAGGGTATAACAGTAATTTTTTTAATTCAGACACTTTATTCAGCACACAAAACAAACAACTATTTATTCATCTACAAACAGACAGCATATTTCTAGACAGACACTTTAATTTAACAGGACTTAATAAAAAAACTAAACAAACAGGCCCTAACTGATGAACAATATTAACTGATGAACAGTATTGTTCATCAGTTATAATCACATTGTTCATTAGTTGATCACTGATGAACAACACTAACTGATAAACAATATTAACTGATGAACAATATTGTTCATCAGTTAGTGTTGTTAATCAGTTAATCTTGTTCATCAAATTGTTCATCAGTTATGATCACATTGTTCATCAGTTGGTGTTGTTCATCAGTTATTGTTGTTCATCAGTTAATCTTGTTCATGGAAATGTTCATCAGTTATAATCACATTGTTCATCAGTTGATCACTGATGAACAAACAGTATTGTTCATCAGTTAGTGTTCTTCATCAGTTATAATCACATTGTTCATCAGTTGATCACTGATGAACAACACTAACTGATGAACAATATTGTTCATCAGTTAGTGTTGTTCATCAGTTAATCTTGTTCATCGAATTGTTCATTAGTTATGATCACATTGTTCATCAGTTGGTTTTTTCATCAGTAAAAAAAAAACTAAAACTAACAAAAGATGTATTATGGTACACCAATTAGTACATTTACATGTACTTTTATAAGAAAAATCTCTTTTAAGCATTTTATCCAACACTTTGTGTGCATTAAACTACAACTTTCATGTTTTAAGTTTTGCATAATTCGGCTTTTAAACTAGATAAAGTTAGAGCAGAAAATGCCAAAAATGTCAAGAAAATCATCACCCACTTAAAAAGTTAAAAAAAAATTGCGATTCATATATCAAAATGCATACTAAATTAAAGAGAATTAAATTTTAAAAATTGTGGTGAAATCGGTTTTTTGTAAAAGTATTTCGTTTAAAAGTTATTTACGTTTGAAGTTTAGGGTGGAATTAAAAAAAATGATCAAATGACCAAAACACCCTCCAACCGAAAATATTAAAAAAAAATTGAGGGAGTGGGTGGGGGACACATGACACTAGGTGAGTGGCTTTGCAAACTTTTTATTTTTTTCCACTTTCTAGTGGATCGCAACTCTTGCCTTTAAGCTTTTAAACCAAAATCCCATTGACTTGCCCTCCCACACGTTTTGTTTGAGTAGAGATTAGAACCAACTTAAATGTTAAAGACCGATTTTGTTCCCCCTTTTTCCTAATTAAAAACCGGTTATTACGCCCCCATTTATTCCATATATTCGGCATTTATATTACTCCCTCCCCTAATCCGAAATTTTCACCGCTCCCCCTCACCATTACCGAAAATCAAAATCCCTAAACCATTCTATCGCTCTCAAGTTCAAAAAAAGGAAGTAGGAGATTGAAGACCGGTGTATTCGTGACCCTTTTGATCTTTCTTCCATTCGGCTTTTGGTATCCATGATCCATTGTGTTTCTTTGTTGTATTCGACATATGCATATAAAATCTGATTTTTAATCTTATAAACATGCTTGTTATAATTGTCTTGTTCAAATGGTTGAGTACATGTTACATAAAATCATGAAAACTTGCTTACAAGTGTATTGAATAATCAGCCCCAAGCAACCCTAATAATATGATAATTAAACCCTAAACATGACCATTAATAGGTGTTTAATGTGGCTTACAAACCTAGAAACCCTAAGCTAATTAGTTATGAAACGTATGAATAAATTGAGACGGATTAGGGCGGTGGAATCTATGGTTTTACATGAGTAGTTTGCATGTTGTCTCATTTATTTTGATGTGTGTAATGTGTGTTGGTTAAAGAAGGGATTAAAACAAGTATGATCTAAGTTTAGAACATGCATTCTTATTGGTTTAATGAAGATTATGGGTTAAAAAGGGGTGTAAGGGTGTTGTGATTTTATGTGTAGTTTTTGTCCAGATTTTGGGTCATCTTGTAAGGAGTCTAAATTAATGACGCCAATGTGTTTTTATGTGATTCTTGAGTCTAAATATGAGTACCTTATGTCTACTTTTTGAATATGTAAGTTACATGGTCATTGGAGGTAGGGAAGATAGCTTTTTTATTTTTAGAAGATTAGTTGTAAAAAATGTGAATCTGAGTCTGAAATTCAGTTGATGTTTTTGATTTTTAATTTTCAAACCATAAGGAGTTAAGACCTTTAATTTTTCATGGGTGATATATAAATTATGTGAGACTTCTTGGGATTTTTGTAGATTTTTTTGAAGGGTCTAAATAGGTTAAATAAATACAAACTTTCGAGGTATACCTGTAGTACACTTTCTGAGCAGGTTTGGAAAATGATTTTGAAAGGGTATTTGCACTTTGAAATTAAATCTGCAAAAATTAGGGTACGTGTTGAACATATGTGTGAATCTGAGATAAAAATTGAGGAGAGCTTCTGGAACTTATTTGATAAGTCTAAAAATTCATGAGAAACTAGACCAGAATTGCAATATAAACCCTAAAATGTAATATGAGTATAACTATAAGTATAAATCATTAAAAATCAAATAAGACTTGTAAAATAAGCTTTTAAATGATATATAATCCCTAATTTATGTAGATTTGGTAAAGAATGAATATTCCTTGTCCATTGTGTTACTTCCTCCATTTCTCTTATGTTAAGGCACATATATTCCGTCCTTTCAGTTAGGATATTTCTCTCATGATTCTTGATCCCCGTCTTTTGATATTGAACTTTGATTTTGATATTTGATTCATAATTCGTATTTGACTTGTGATTCATTTACTATTCCGTTTGATATCAGTTTCATTTATGATGGAATTACTTTGGTTGGATAATTGTTAATTATCCCTTATGCGTATTATTGTCATTTGCTTTATTATTCTTGCCCGAGCTATTTGTAACTAGTTATGGAGGTACTATGACCATGTCACTGAGGCACAAGTGGCATGACACTTTCTGTGGGGGTGTGATAGATCCACAACATTCTCACTTTGTATGCTATATAGCAATATGGCCGCCATCTAATTTATTATTGATATTAACATACATATGCACAATCCCGTACTTGTATATGCATATTTGTTTTGTAGGGAGCGTATGGATGCATCCTAGGTACTTAGTTGTGTTTGGTATATTTAGTGAATTGTTGAGTGTGGGCCATACACATCATATCACATTTGGTACGTTAGGAGAGACGACTCTTATGTACACTGATATTTTAATATATTGCATATGTTTCTTTTGTTTTGGGTCTATTCATGTATCATGTTTAGACATATTTGGACTTGTTGGCATTTCCTTTGTTATTCTCATATTCCTTATTTCTTTTGCTTTTTATATCTGTTATGACATCTTATTCAGCAAGTCCTTTTGATTTTCGTTTTATTTGTTACCTGTTATTTGTTTATATCTGTTAATTGGGATTTTTAAGCTCAGCCGCATATTCTTTTCTCTGCGGCAGGCTATAAGCGGGAAGTTGGGCATAAGTGATGAGTGCGTAGGAGCTCTTAGAAGACCTACCTTGATAGTTTCCCCATTATGTTTGACTTATGTTTTCTCAGACTTTTGTCATTTGGTTATCATTTGGATATTGTTTCTTTTACCTTTAGACTATGTTGGATTTGTACTTTGTAAGTCATTTGGTTTACATGACTTTCCTTCCTTTATTTAAGTCTTCCGAATTCCTTTATATATGTTCTGATTGACACTATAATGTGACACTTGACCCTGGTCGGGTTGGGGTGTTACAGATAATCGTTTCCAAATATAAGCTGCATGTTCAAGAATGTTTTAAAAACCATATTTATCTTTGTCGATATCTTTTCTATATTTAAGTTATGTTACGTGACAAGTTCTAAATTTTCATGGTATATATCTTTTCAAAATTTAAATGTGACACTTTTGCATCTAGAAACTTATATGTTTTTTTTTAAAAAAAATCTAACCCATTGTGGATAATAATATCTATAATCACGTAGTATTATAAAAAATTTGGTATACGAACATAAATTAAAAGTAAAACCTACAAAATCGAATTTGTAGCTACTTTCTAAACAAACGTCATCATGAAATGTATCATCTTGAACCCGTAAGAAATATAAATTATGAACAACTCATTGCTCATCAGAATCCATTATGGTTTTAAATCAGAAACCAATTGTTTATCAGAAAATAATTAAGAGATGGTTAAACATATTGAATTGTTGTATTTATGCTATTGCTGCTTTCTTGATGATGTATTTAATCAGCAACTCCTCAGCAAAACTTAAACTTAGCTACCAGAAACAAAGAAACCAACTTATTGATAATTTTATTAAACGCCCCACTTAGATTTTTTTTAATTGATAGAGTGGTACGCCGTATTTCTTGACTGGAATATGATGTATGGACTACTAAGTGTAATACACGGTATTCCCAAAAATACCAAACTATTTAATACTGAAATAAGACTGGTTCATACCAAACTAACCCAAAATAAAGTCAAACGGGTCAGAATGGGTATAAATTAGCATAATGCCAAACACCCGTTTTATGAAATCATACACACACAAAGACTTTATTTTAACACATCCAATTCTGCATTTTGCATAAAATGACATTAGAATTGCTTAGGGCATTAAGTTGTATCAAGAGAAAGGGTTTGAGAGTTGCTCTACCATTCGAGCACCACCGATGGCTATCCAGCTAAGTCCATGATTTACTCACCTACATTAAAACATGAAACGAAACAACGTAAGCATAAAGCTTAGTGATAACGTAGTATAAACTGAAATCATGATATAAAAACATGCATAATAGTTGCTTCGTATACTAAAACCACAAATTGGGCGGGAAGTGCTAGTTAAGCACTTTTACTCCGCACACTTACACATAACCATCGTATCCATTAAGCGTGTATACTTGGATAATCATTAGTGCAAATTATGCATGGTATGTGCTAAAACACATACCATTTCTTTACCAAAATAGACCCAAAATAACCAAGAAAGAGCCGTTTATGTCTAATATTTGATGGTTTCTTGAGTTTATGCATGTGCAGGTACGGATATGACAAAACAGACAAAAGAAAGCCAAAACCGAAGAAAACCGGGCACGAGAGAAAGAAGAGTGCAAAAGCCGATGCCGAGGATGAAGTTTTATGGGATTTGGATGCTTAAGAGTCAAATTACGGATTTCTAGATCAAGATTGGGAGTTTTCACATCATAACCTTTCATTTTCCAATAATTACACAATTCACCCTTAACTTTCATAAATTTACCATTTCACCCTCCATAAATCCCATTTAACCAAATTCCAAAATTCACCTTATCCTTTCACATATTTACACTATTGGTCCTTGGAATTCACCAAATTACATGTATGGTCCTTAGTGTACTATTATCAAACTAAACTAAAACTAAAATGAAATCCAAGCCCAATTTACATCTGAAGTCCAATACCCATTTCCAGCCCAACCCTTTTAACTCACCATGAACCTTTTCATTATTTTGTAACTCCTAACCACATTCCAAATGAACTTTAGCAATCACCTTATGAACCCCGTCTAATTAACATCCACGAACCCCCATCTAAACCACAAACGACCCCCCTTGTTATTAGGCTATGTTTATTAGATGGGGTTGCCAACCCAACTTAAACAATATATATACAAAATAATAATTTTTTAATCATTCCATCCAATCTTTCCTACCAATCTAGGTCATATGACAACCTAAGAGCCCAACCTACAATCTGCCACATATCAAGGTGTTAATGGCTATTGGTTCTTTTTTTTTTTCTTTTAATACTTATTATTTTATAAAAGAATAGATTGGTTGTATGTATTGGTTGGGTTGGGTTGTTGATAAATGGTAAAACATATAGATTTGTTGGTATGTATTAATTGTGTAGATGGATGAAGAGAAAATAATATTTTAATAAAAGATTGGGTTGTGATAGGTTGTGGATAAACATAGTCTTAACAAAAAATCCACCCTCAATCAAACTTAAATATAAAACCAACTAAAACACCCATCGCGCCCAAAATAATTAACCACCCATTTTACTGTTTCCCCTCCTTCAACCCCATTTACCCTGCCACACCCCAATTTACCCACATACTTAAGTACACCTGACAACGTGTCAGAAGAGTGTACATATAAGGATTGCCAAGGTGGACATAAGGAGCAATCTCATTGGTGGAAACACCTCACCATTCTGATCCAAGGGCTGTGAGTGATGAAATGATGTGGGATTCGAATCAATGGATGAGATTGAGTGTGCTAGAACCTTCTGAGATCAACCCAAAGCTTCCTCTCCAGCTATAATCTCATTGGTTTATAGTAGATTTTAGGGTCTTGCTTGTTGCAGTAGTTAATAGATGTTCTAATAGTCTCACATAGGTATATTAAGTGTAGTTCAGTCATAAAATATAGGCTCAATTCAGTGAAAAGTCAAAATCCCTTTTAGATTTCTTTACTAGTAGCTTAGAGTGAATGGGTTGCATAACCTTAGGAATAGGTTAGGTTAGTGTTAATATAGCTTAGATAAGTGTATTTACAGTTTAGAATTTCATATCTAATCATCTAGGAGTAGTTTAATTTCATTAAAGTCAATTTAGGTTAATCTGAGAAAAGTCAAAATTTCCAAAAAGTTTTCTAAATAGGTTTTATTTTTGATTTTTAATTTCCTCAATTTTTATCCTATCATTATGAGATTTTGGGTTTTACATATTTGATAGCTTGTGATTTCAAAGATGATTTTTTCATAATTTTTAGAATTTTTATTAGAAGCTTTTGAGAAGCTTGAAGTTAGTAGTTTAGCATTGATTCTGTCCTGTCACAACTGCACTATATCAACATGTTCTAAGGTTAGTTTCAGCTTATTCACTGAGATTGTTGATTGTATTCTGGTTCTATTAGTAGCCTATTGTAGTATTTGAGTTTAGGGCTTGCCTTTGATGATTTTTGGTTAGTTTATTAAAGTCTGCATTAAGCTTTTTCCTTCCATTCCATCACTGCATCGGTTCACCTTATGTCCCAATCCACTGTTGTTTTTGATTTTTAAAATCTGCATGTTAATGCCTTTTTAGATGAAATTCTGGATATAAGGACTCTAGTTGGTTTCCTTTCACAAGCTATTTTTAGTTTATTTTTAGGAATTTTCTAGGTTAGTTAAACTTAAGCTCAAAGTTGATAGTTCAAGGCCGTTTAGCATTTGCATTCTCAGAATCTAGTTATGAGTTTATTAGCCTTAGCCTGTGCCTACTAGGTTATAATCAGTTGCATTAGATCAATTTAGTCTAGTTTTAGCTTAATCTCCCTTAGAATAACTTCTAGTAGCTTTTAGGTAGCTTATAGCTTATTTCCTTTAAGCTTTTTCATTCAGTTTCATGCCCAAATGATTATCTTGTGATCCCAAGTTGTTTCTGATATTTTTACTATATTCTCAGTATAATTTTAGACTTTTCTGTAAATTTTCATAATTTTCCATGTCCATTTACTATTTTTCTGCATTTAAATTCAGTTTTTAGACTTTTTAATTAGCTTTTAATACAAATAATTCAGAAAAAGGTCAGAAAAATGCAAAAGTAATTTTCTTAGGTTTAGAATATTCAAAAAGTCATAAAAAGTATTTTTCCAGATTTTTCATAGTTTAAATAGTATTTTATAGGAATTTAATTAGTTTTTAATTCATAATAATTAGAGAAAAAGTCAGAAAAATGTGATTCCAGTTTTGAAATTCTATTTAGTTAAATAAGATTTTTGAAAAATAGTTTTGTAATTTCGTGCATGTTTTCCTAATTTTTAGCATTTTAGCTCTTTTTTAAGTGTATAAAATTAGTTTTTAATTCCAAATAAACCAAGAAAAATCCAAAAAAATAGTTTTAAATTTAAAATATCATATTCTTAGCTGTAGAAAATTATTAGTTCACTTTTATGGGTTAAATTAGATTAGTTTGCATTTTAATTCACGTTTTAATAATTACCTAATTTGCGTTTTTAGTATACATTTGCATATTTAGTTTAAATTACTTGTTTGCATCATAGATTCAGTAGTTTTTATTGCTTCCCTTTACTTTTCCTTGCCCCGTAGTTTAGGAATCCTCAAAAATCCTTTTTACCCATTCAAATCCCGAATCACGCGACGTGAGTTGAAAATTCCATTCATCCCTCGTTGGGAAAACGACCCGGGAAATACATACCTTTGTATTTCTTCGGAAAATATCTTTGTACTAAAATTGACAAATCAATGCATTATTTGGGTATGATAAGGATTTAAAACGTACCTTTTAGGGGGTCATTTATGTGACCCGATCATCTTTATCTTTTGCTTATTATGTACTAGTTTAAAACACTAAGGGCTAGATATGTCAAAACCAAAGTTAATAACTAACTTTGGTAGTTATTTCGGTTAGGAAAAGAAAGGGTGTGTCGGTTCAATGATACCGATTCACTCCCTATATATATGTATATACTTGTATCGATACAATGTTAGAAACTTAATACAATTTACTTATTCAATATACTTTGCAACTTATAAATCGATCATAGAAAGTTAGGACAACATTTGGCATCAAGAGCAAGGATTACTCACCGAAACAAATTTCTGTTTCTACATCAAAACCATTAACGAGAGGCCAAAAGAAACACGCTGAGGAAAGAAGAAGAACACCGCTGTTTTTTTTCTTTTCAGCAAAGGACATTTTTTTTTCTTAATCTTCCAAAGAAAACAAACAAGTTTGGATAAGGAGAAGCGTAGAAGAGATAGTGCACAATCTGTTTTACGTTGAAGTTGCAAGCGTTACACATCAGACGATATTGGTGTCGAAAATTTTGTTGGCAACAACAAAGGGAAGGAAGAATCGGAGACTTTGTGAAGAACCGGTTAAAAAGACATATACACAAAGCAAAGGCGTTGTTGTGAAAGAAAAACGTATACGTAGAAGGAACAAGGAGTACTCAAGGAAAGTGTGTGGTGTTTTGTGTTTGATACGACACAAAAACAACAACAACGAGAACAAAAACAACGAAGGATTGTTTGTTTTTTTGGTGGAACGAATCAGAAACAAAGGGCTGTTTGATTCGGCAAAGAGTTACCAAGGCGTGGTAACAAGATTGTGTGTAGGAAACTTAGTGATTTCAAAGAGACCGAGATCAAGGACAACACACAAGAAATAGGCAACGTATAGCGTGGTACAACAAAGAATCTTTGTTTTGTTAGTGTCGAACAAAAAAAATCGACAACAAAACGAGAACAGAAAAAGGTGGCCGAGACTTGTTTTGTAAACCAAGAAGAAATTCGAGACAAGAAAGGCAAGAAGGCGTGGAAATTATTGTTTAGACTCGTTGGGCACAAGAGCAACAACAAACAATTCGACAAGAAGAAAGACAAGGAATCGTTTTTTTTGTTTGATTCGAATCAAAACAGAAGCGAGGCAATATTCCGAAAGGTCTTGTGGGTTGAAGTCAAATTAGAAGAAAAGAAAGACAACGAGATAAAAGAAACAAAGAACGAAAAGGGAACAACAACCAAACGTTGGTGAACGATTTTACTAACGAGGCAAAAACGAATACATCTCGTATTCATCACAAATTAACGAGGTCACAAGTTTCTAAATTTTCTGGATTCCAATTCATATTAGAATAGTATAGATCTTATTAGTTTATACTATTAGGAAATCCCGAAAACTATTATTGATCCCTTAGTATTAAGATTCCCGGAAACTATATTTTTCACATTAGAAAGAGATACCATACTAAGAAAAGTAATTCCCATTGAACTAGAAAGTGAAGATAATAAACACTTTCAAAATGACAACCGATGATATAGTAACCACATCAACTACAATAAAACCCGTAACACCTATTGCACAATATCAATGCCCTAAGTTGAAAACCACAAACTACATAGTTTGGGCTATACAAATTAAGGTTATACTAGAGGCACATGGCTTATGGGAAGCAATAGAACCGAAGTTAGGAATACCAGTTGATGACAAAAAGGATAAGGCAACAATTGCCTTCCTATATCAAGCGTTGACGGAAGATGTAATCTTACAAGTAGCGGGTTGTAAGACGGCAAAAGATTTATGGGATTCGCTAAAGAAAAGACACGTTGGAGAAGATAAAGTTCAGCAAGCACGGTTACAATCTTTGATGATTGGATTTAACTCACTTCAGATGAAGGAAGATGAGACGGTGGACGTATTTGCTGACAAGTTAAACGGCTATGTCACGAAGGCAAAAGAACTAGGGAAAGCATTAGATGAATCACTTATAGTTAGAAAACTATTAGACTCCACACCCGATAGATTCATTCAGATAGTAGCATCCATAGAACAAACAAGTGATCTAGACGAGATTAAAACTCAAAGCGTTTGAAGAAAGAATAAAACTCCGGAAGGGAGGTCAAGTTGAAAGCCAGGAGAATTTACTGTTTACACACTGTGAACACTCAGATAAAGGAAAGCATTTTAACAAACGTGGAGGTAGATCAAATTACTCACGAGGAAACTGGCGGAATAATAACAATAGAAACAACTCACAAAATGGAAACTCAAATCATAAAGGAAACCCAAATAATTCAAGTAGGAAGGATTTGAGTAACATAAGATGTTTCAAGTGCAATAAACTTGGACACTATATGAGTAAATGTAGAGCAACATCAACAACCCAGGAACAATCAAACCTTATCTTAGAAGACGATGAACCATCACTATTAATGACAATGCACGAAACCGAACACAACGAAGTGTTGTTGAATGAAGAACAAATTCAACCAAAGAAATATGCTACAGCAGATGCGAGCATATGGTATTTAGATAATGGTGCAAGTAACCACATGAATGGTATAAAGAGTCATTTTAGAGATATTGATGAAAGCATAACAGGACGAGTACGTTTTGGAGATGGATCGTATGTACAGATAATGGGTAGAGGATCTACACTGTTAGGTTGTAAGAACCAGGAACAGAAAGTAGTATCCGAAGTATACTACATACCAAACCTCAAGAGCAACATACTTAGTCTAGGACAACTTACTGAAATAGGTTGTAAGGTCATTATGAACGGAAACAAGCTGACTTTGTATGATAAGAACAAGAAATTGTTGATGAAGGTAGAAAGATCTAAGAATCGACTCTACAAAATTCAGTTACAGATAGAAGCACCTATATGTCTCTTAGTAAACATAGATAACCAAGCATGGTTATGGCATGCTAGATTAGGTCATCTAAACTTTGATGATATAAACAAGATGACTAGAAAAGGTCTAGTAGAAGGAATTCCTAGGATAAATCATGCAGGGCAGATTTGTGATGCATGTTTATTAGGAAAACACAGCAGAACACCATTTCCAAACCGAGCCAAATTCAGATCAAAGAACCCGTTGGACTTAGTATATGGAGACCTTTGCGGTCCTATTAGTCCAGCAACACACTCAGGCAAGAAAATCATTTTCTTGTTAGTAGACGATTGTACACGTTTTATGTGGGCATACTTTCTTACATCGAAAGATGAGGCATTTAGTACATTCAAGGAATTTAGGCAGAAAATAGAAATGGAAATGAAGTTGAAAATTAGAATGCTAAGAACGGATAGAGGTGGTGAATTCACATCAAATGAATTCACAAGGTACTGTAAGGAAAACGGAATAGGACGACAGTTGACAGCACCGTACTCCCCTGTGTTATCAACTACAAGGAGTATGATGAAGGCGATGAAGTTACCTTTAACATTTTGGGCGGAAGCAGTTAAGCATGCCATTTACATACTCAATAGGGTACCTACGAGGGCCCTGATAGATAAAACTCCATATGAGGCACTCTACAACAGAAAACCGAACCTAGAAAACCTAAGAATATTCGGATGCACAACTTATGCAAAGATAACGATACCTCACTTAAAGAAGCTAGACGACAGAATCATACCACTGATTCACTTAGGAGTAGAGGAAGGATCAAAAGCATGTAGATTATATGATCCTATAGCCAAGAAGAAACATGTTAGTAGGGACGTAAAATTTATGGAAACAAAAACGTGGGATTGGAACCAAGATGAAGGAGATACGAACACACAAGACACCTTTTGGGCCAGTTTTGTAGTAGACGGAGTTGACAATGAAAACCTTACACCAGTCAACACAGAAAATGATGACAACACGTATCATCAACAAGATCATATTCCTGATCCAGTTTCACCAATCACACCACCGGCATACAATTACGACCCACACTCAGAAGAGGAAGAAGAAGCTACTACTAGTTCTGTAGAGAACTCAAGAGATAAATTTGATGATACACCCGTACGTGAATATAGAAACATATCAGACATATATAGACATGCACGTAGAGTCGAACCACAAAGCTTGTTATTTACGGAAGAAGAACCCCGTAACTACAAGGAAGCATCAGCAGTTGGATTGAGGCCATGGAGATTGAATTAGATTCAATCAACAAGAATAATACATGGACTCTTACAACATTGCCAGAAAATCAGAAGGCAATAGGACTCAAATGGGTCTACAAGACCAAGAGGGATGCAAAAGGGAACATCATCAAATACAAAGCACGCTTAGTAGCAAAAGGTTATGTACAAGAACAAGGGATAGAATTCGATGAAGTATTTGCACCAGTTGCTCGGATAGAGACAGTTCGGTTGATATTAGCATTAGCGGCATATCACGGATGGCAAGTACATCATTTAGATGTAAAATCGGCATTTTTACATGGAGATTTAAAGGAAGAAGTCTACGTTACACAACCTGAAGGATTTATACAACAAGGAAATACAGGAAAAGTCTATAAGCTTACTAAAGCTTTATATGGCTTAAGGCAAGCACCAAGAGCTTGGAATGTGAAGCTTGATCAAACATTAAAGTCTTTAGACTTTAAGAAATGTAATCTCGAACAAGCAGTCTACACAAAAAGAAACAAGAACTCTACACTCATAGTTGGAGTTTATGTAGACGATTTAATAATCACGGGCACTCCAAGAAAGGAATTAGAAGTATTTAAATCCCAGATGGAAGAAAAGTTTGAAATGAGCGACTTAGGATTGTTAGCTTATTACCTTGGGATAGAAGTTACACAGACAGGAGGAGAGATTACAATCAAGCAAACAGGCTATATTAACAAGATCATAAAGGAGAAAAGTATAACGGATAGTAATGATACAAAGATACCAATGGATCCCGGTACTAATTTGGTCAAGGCGGAAGATGGTAACTCAGTTGAAGCAACTTACTACAGAAGTTTAATTGGAAGTCTTAGGTACTTACTACATACAAGACCAGATCTTAGTTATTCAGTCGGACTACTCAGCAGATTTATGCAAGACCCGAAGGATCATCACCTAAAGGCGGTAAAGCAAGTAATCCAATATATCAAAGGAACAAAGGAGCATGGCATAATTTACAAGAAAGGAGGCGGCTGCAAGATTACAGGTTACAGCGACAGTAGTTATGGAATCAACACTGATCAAGGAAAAGGAACTACTGGAATAGTATTTTACTTTGGAGAGTCACCCATTACCTGGTGTACTCAGAAGCAACCAATAGTGGTGCTATCATGTATCGATACAATGTTAGAAACTTAATACAATTTACTTATTCAATATACTTTGCAACTTATAAATCGATCATAGAAAGTTGGGACAACAATTTAAGCCCTAAATTGGTGTATTTATTCTCAAATACTGCTTAAAATCGTTCCTTTTGTGGAAAATCATTCCTTTTTCACTTTTTAGGTACTTTGGAAGAAAAATGCTGGAATCTAAGTTTACTTGTACGAAAAGGGATGAAAATATGAAGAAAACGAGCAAGTTGGAAAAATTCTAGAAACAGGGCTCTAGAAGGCATCATAATTCATACGTGACACCGTAACCCTTTAAAAACGAGATCAAATCAAGCCAGATTTTACAAGAGACACTTCATTGAACTTTGAAGATATAACAAGTGATGGCATCACTTGTTAAGAACAATACCCATCGGGCTTACTTGTAACACGAGACGCTCGAGAGCTCCAACACGGGATGACGTCACATTGAAGCTAGACGGCGTTCGAGTTCCTTTGGGACACCATCATAAGACCGACTTGGGCAAGACAAAACCCTAATGGGCGGAGATATGATGGCGTCACACATATAAAATGATGCCATCACAGTTGTAATATCTATATATACTCATCGAAAATTCTGTATTGTGTGCGCTAACTTGGAGAAACTTTTAGGGTTCGGTTTTGGTCTGACTTTTACAGTATTTTAGGGTTCCAAATCCTATTTTTTAATAAAAGATAAGTTTGTTTATTTCTTCTATAATTATGTTTAATCAATGCTTTGTTATTTGCTTGTGTTCTTTGTTTTCTATCATGTCTAGCTAGATTAACATAGTGTTTGCTTAGATCTAATGAAACCTAGTTATTAATTATTGATAGGTTGTCTGTTGCTTAATTGTTTGTAACATTAGATTAAGTAAATCTAGCTTCTTCTTTCATTCTTGCGAGCTTGAACGTCCTAAACAACGATTGTTATGCCCTAGAGTGCACTAGTAGGCTTTTCGTTGTATTTATTGTGTGAATTGCGGCTGTTGATACTAGGATATTCGGGAGAGATAACTACGGTTACTTGGCGATCCCAGGTGTTTTAGAGGAGACCAATACATTCAAAGAGAGGTTAATGCAAAAATAAGTTATTAAAGTTACCAAAAAATTTGTCCTAAGTTACTATAGTTTGTTTTTGTTCAACCAGGTTACTCATGTTTGCGTGACCGGTTGTTTATGTTACTTCATATATTACAACTTATGTCAACATGTAAAAGGTTACTAAACGTTCCTTGTGGGTTGTCACGTTTAATAGATTTAGTCCTTAGATTTTGTTTTTCCTGGATCCTCTCCTGTGGCAAACCCGTAATGGGTTTTTCTTACGTTTTAATACGTTTTATTCATTTTAATTCATTTTTGTCTGTTTTCATTCGTTTTATACGTTTTTCTCCGTTTTCGTCCGTCTTTATTATGTTTTCGCCCAATTTTGTGCGTTTCTATATGTTTTCGTCTGTTTTATATGTTTTTTTGTTTTTATACGATTTTGTCTGTTTGTATACGATTTTGTCCGTTTTTATACGTTTTTGTCCGTTTTTCATCCGTTTTTGTCTGTTTTTATATGGTTTTGTCCGTTTTTATACGTTTTGTCCAATTTTCTTATGTTCTCATCCGTTTTTATATGTTGTTATACGTTTTCATCCTTTTTTATATGATTATTTTTCGTTTTTATACGTTTTCGTTTATTTTTATACGTTTTTGCTCGTATTTCTTACATTTTTGTCGGTTTTTATGCATTTTTATCCATTTCTGTCCGTATTTATACATTTTTTTATCGATTTTATACGTTTTTGTCCATTTTTTGTCCTTTTTGTACGTTTTTGTCCATATAAAAACGAATAAAAAAGGATGAAAACATATAGAACGGATAAATACGTAAGAAAAATGGATGAAAACGTATAAGAACGAACAAAAACATAATAAAGACGGACAAAAACATAATAAAGACGAACGAAAACGTATAAAAACAAATAAAAATGGACAAAAATGTATAGAAATGGATAAAAACATATAAGAACGGATTAAATTAGATGAAAACGTATAAGAACGGATGAAACGTATAAAGACGGACAAAAACGTAAGAAAACGGGCGGAAATGTAAAAAAACAGACAAAAACTTATAGAAAAGGATAAAAACATAAAAATAGGAATAAAATCGGACAAAAACGCATAAAGACGGATAAAAATAGATGCAAACGTATAAAAACAGAGGAGAACGTATAAAGACAGATGAAAACGTAAGAAAAACGGGCGTAAACGTATAAAAACGGACAAAAGCGTATAAAACGTATAAAAACGGATAAAAAAAGATGAAAACATATAAAAACAAATAAAAACGTAAGAAAAACCCATTACGGGTGGCCCACAGGAGAGGATCCGATAAAAAAAATCTAAGAACTAAATCCGTTATACCCGGTAAACCACAGGGACCAAAAATGTAAATTAAAGTTAGTGGAAAACCGTTACACCCGGTATCCCAACCTGGGAGTAACCATATTGTTACTTATTTGAACGTTGATTAATTTAATTAACGAACCCATAAACATGAGTAACTTGATTGAACAAAAAAAAATATAGTAACTTAGGACAAACTTTTGGGAAACTTTAGTAACTTTTTTGTGTATTAACCTTTCATATAGTTAGGGAACTAGGCACCACCCTACGACTAAAACATGGAATACAACGCACCAATTAAATAAGGATGTGACAGTTCAACTAGTCAGTAAGAGATAACTAGGGAGTAAAGAAATCTAAGCAAACACTCTTAACCTATTATAAGACTTAGCTTTTAAATTACTTGAGTAATTAGTTTAATTTAGTCTTAAGTTTAATTATTAGTTCAATTAGTAACAAAACAAACCTGCACTCTTCAAACCCCGAGATGCTACTAGCTTTCAAATAAATTAAAAAAGACAAAAATAATCATCCCTCATCTTAGAGCTTCTCATCATACATCTCGACTTAGCATCTCTATTTCATAGAGAACGATCAATCCCACGTGTCTTACCTATACTACACTACAACGATTAGGTACACTGCATAGGAGGATTGTAAAACTTTCTATGTCGGAAGTCTACGCTCCCTGCACATCAAGTTTTTGGCGCCGTTGTCGGGGAATAGAATAGTTAGGCTCATTTTCTATATCATTTGGGTCTGCTCACTTGATTCCTATCAAGTGATACTTTTGTTTTACTTTTGTAGCTTTCTTTTAGTCTATCCCTCTTCTTCATGCTTTTGTTCGTAAAACTCTTTTTATTCGACACCATGGCGGATGAAGTTGCATTTGAATCATTAACAATAGAGGAACAATTGTATTTCAGTGATAAATTTTCTTCTTATTGCTCTAATGAATTTTTGTATGATCTTAGAGATATTCAAGAGGAGATAGGTGTAAAGTTAGATGGTTTTGATGAATTTGGTGTATGTTTGGCTTTTATTAAACTATCATTGATAGGATAAACTCCTTTTAGTGAGACCTTTTGGAATTTTTTTGAGAATAGCTTCCTAACCATAATCAATAATTTGAATGAAATTATATGCTTGTATACATCACAACTTGAGGAAACGGATTTATCCGACCTTAGGAACGATGAACAAAAAGACATAGTTTTTAAGAATATGAAACTTAAATCCGAATAATATTGTGAGATGGTTAAGGTTGAGTTACCTAGTTGCATGTGTGGGATAGATTTCACCAAAATATATGACACGCATGAGGAATCTTTTAGGCAAATAGAACATAGTGATCAGGTTTTTGAGAACGATTCTTATGAATCAGACAAAAAATTTGAAATGGCTAAAGAAGGATTTGAGATACTTAGGAGTGTATTTGGGTTAGATCATACTAAAACACATGATGAACATATAGGTAATCTAGATATAATGGAAAATGAGGTGAAAACTCCAAGCCCACGAGCCCTACCATCATGTGAGGAATACACACCGCCTATGACTTACCCGGAAGAAGTAGAAGAGACCATAGAAATCCCGATGGAGGTAGAACCTTAGGACCAAACACAACTAGAGGAAATATGGTTGAATACTTGTAGGCGTAACTTTCTCTTAGTTCTAGGGAGTTTTCTAGTTTTGATGAACCAGAGCCTCAACCAAAACCCTTACTCAATTTTTCGTCTTTAGATGTGAATTTTTAGGAATTGAAATTGGCCCCGCACCACCCATCAAACCATATAGTCCGAGTAATGTTAAGGTAAAGGTAGTAGACTCTAAACCATGAAGAGTGGAAGCTGATATAGGAGTGAGACATAACCTTACACACTTACATCACCCATTTATAAATGACCACAAGGAATATTTTAGGTTGAAACTGGGTTTATTAGGTCAAGATGAATCCCTAACTAAGAGTCTTTCGAAGTTGATAGAAGATGATCCATTTTAGGAGAAAACTTTGATTTACCCATTGGACCAATAGAATTAGGTAAGGTTAAGAT
The DNA here is from genome assembly GCA_910596185.1 of Chrysanthemum makinoi. Lineage (NCBI taxonomy): Eukaryota > Viridiplantae > Streptophyta > Magnoliopsida > Asterales > Asteraceae > Chrysanthemum > Chrysanthemum makinoi. The sequence goes on along the minus strand of OU343223.1, from coordinate 1,875,728 downwards.
GAAAGAAGCGCACTCTTTTAAGCATATAAATCATCCAACACCCTTTCCTCACGTGCCATATTTCCACCCTAAGGGTGTGTATCGCTACTATCACCCACACTTAAACTTAAGTGTAGGGAAATCCTCCCCTTTATCAGTTAAATAAGGGTAGAGTCAGGCTCGTGACTCGAATCAAAACAAGCGCTTCTTGGGAGGCAACCCATGTTTAATTGTTTGCTTGTTTTGTTTTTGATTACTTGTGTGTTATATATGTCCTTTTCATTATTGTTTACTTCTCATACTTTTAAATAATTTGTGAAAATGCTTTATTTTGTTTTTAACCTCGTTTTAATCACATATAAAGTTATTTTACAAAAAGATAAGTGTAGGAAAGATCACATGTGTTTTTAGTACAAGATTGAACATGAGATTAACAATAAATGTAATTGCATATTATGATTGTTAGAGTCAAATGCTTGTATCGAGTCACAATGAGTGTTTTGCACTAATTTCCAGGTTTTTAAAGAAATAATTTTTTCAGAGAACAAAATTTAACCATTCTGTCAGGACAATCTGAAGGCGTCAGGATCTCTACCTAACGGCATCAAGAAATGTAGCAACAATTTTCTAGATTTTCGTTTTTCTGTCGAATCTGTAATTTTTTGGAAATTTTCAGAATTCTTAAATTACCAGAAACCTGCAATTTTTTTTTCAAGCAATATATCTTATCCTTTCATAGTTTAGTTGTGTTATATATAGTTATTACCGCCGATTTATATGAGGTCTTGCTTTCGTTTTCTTAGAATTTACAGGTTATGTTGGACAAGAAGTTACAAGTGCACGTTAAGCAACATCTATGATGACTTATTCTTCTTGGAGGAGGATTTAACCGACATTCTACACCTGTCATACCGAGCTAATCAGTCGATTATTAGTTTCTTTCTCTTTTATTTTACCTTCCGTTATCATAACTTTGATACTTTCAGGTAATATTGGGGCCAATGTTCAGTTTAAGTGTAGGGAGGATAAACAAATGGGAAACCTTTGAAACTATTTGCTCGCATGATATTTGCCTTGTCCTTAGTAATAATATAATAAACTAAGAGAAATACTTGTAATGGTCATTTTAGCACCAAATTTTTAAATTTTTTATAGCACTTATGTAACACCCCAACCCGACAAGGGTAGAAGTGTCACATTCTGGTGTCATATCAAAACATACAAATAAGGTATTTACAAACGAAAACCTTAAAAATGAAGTATCAAATCATATAAACAATTGACTGACGAAGAAAATACAATATCCAAAATGAAATGAAATATCAAAACAAAAACTCTTCAAAGTAAGTCCAAATAATAAGGTAACTAGGGTTGGTCCACTCAGATAATCCAACTCTCAACCCATCAAAGCCCATCTTCAAACCTAAAACCTGCCGCAGGAAAAGAAATGCGCCTGAGCTTAAAAAGCCCAAAGTGAATGATATAACAAAAACGAAATCAAAATAAAAGCGGAAACGAAATGAAACAAAGGAAACTGATAACAAGGTCGCAGCAAAAGAGAACAATGAGTCAAAGAGGATCCTGCAGAACACAATTATATAGATATCCAACAAGAACAGATAACAAGGAGAACGAAGCAAAGCAAAGCATCGATGACATATATACATGCACATACAAACCAAGCGTACAAGTACTGAAACATAAGCAAGCATAGCAGACGTCGTATCCACACAACATATAATATGGCATGCAATCAATCAGGAACTCGAAGACATACAAGTCAAGCAAGCGGAAGCAATTAATTAGTAAGTGAGCATGGCAATCACACAAGTTAAAAACCCTTAGTTGAAACACAACCAAGATCATAAGCGGAAGTACTAGTAGCGGTCAAAACATGGCAACCACACGTAACAAGTAAGAAATACATTATGAGCATTATAATTAAATGAACTAGGGACATAGCATTATAACAAGTTAACAAGCCGACGTCATAAGTTGAACAAGCGTAGCATGCATGAATGTAAACATGGCAGGTCAACAACTAGCAGATAAAGATACAACGGATAGTCATAGTCCATGAGATTAACTGAACGAAGTACACATGATAAACAGACAAAACTATCGATTACATACTAGCATGGTCACCGCACAAATCAGAGGGTCACATAACAGGTGAGATCACATATCATCATATGACAACATAAGTCCGATAACCATATGTTAATCTTATCATAGCAGGGTAATCAGTAATCACATAAAATATGAATAACATAATCAAATCCAATAACATATAATAACCCGCACGTAAATGGAACGATAGTCTGAAGTAACGAAATGAGAGTGTGACAGATCAAAGCAATGGAATATATATATCTTGGTAGTAGAGTGAGTCATATAGGGTACGAGTAATGAACAATTTATACGTAATATGGTGTTGGGGAATACAAAAAGTACAATATAGGTATATCAAAAGTGTTAGGGTTGTCAGAAATCTACCACGAGCCCGGAAACATATCATATCATATCATATCATAAGTAACCATTGTATTCGGAGGGGTGACCTCGAAATACCATATATAATAGGAGGAGACCTCCAGAACCAATGGAGTAGCTAGCTCCCGAATGTGAAGAGCATATTGCACACGACATCATTCACCATATAAATCATATCATATCAAATCATATCATGTTAAATCCACTAAAACATATCATATCTAGGATGCATCCATACCCGAACATATCATAGTGGCAAAATCATATACATATAGTGAGCTCGTAATCATATCATATCATAATGGGGACGTGTAACATCACTGCATTAACACTGGAGTCATGCCATTGGTGCATCAATGACACGGTCATGTTACCTTCATGACTAGAAACACATATTTGGCTCGGGTATCAAACTGATGGGTCAAAGCATAATCATATCATAAGGGTTCATATCAAAGGTTCAGAAGTCAAACGTTCATATCATATTTCCATAACATAAGTTCATAATCAGATGGTTCATAATCATAAGGTTCATAATCAGAAGTTCATAATCATAACAAACGAATATCATAGCGAAGAAAATCATATCAAAGGATTATGTCGGAATCATATCAAAAGGATCATAGCATAAGGAAATCATAGTAAAGGAATATCATAAGTGAAGTAAAGTCAAGGATCGAAAAGTTATGAGAAATCCCTACTAAAGGGATAGAATATCCACCTCAATCGAAGCAAGCAAAATAGGAAAGTAAGGTCACACGATGAATCAATCCCGCCGCCCGAACCTATGAATTAGATAACGCTTATCAAAATCGGATTACTCGTGTTAGACGGCTTTCCATTTTAGTGTGTTTCCACTTTTAGTAACTTTCCATTTTAGGTACTTCCTGTTTTAGGTAACTTTCTATTTTAGGCGTGTTTCTATATTAAACAACTTTCAAAAAAGGTGTTTCTATAATTAGTGACTTTCCAAAATAGTAGGTTTCCGTATTTAGCGACTTTATTCATAGATGATATAATCAAAGTCATATTAGGTTAAAATGACGAAAATAAGTATTATCATAGTTTAATGGTCAATTATGACAAGTTTTGCAAGTTTAGGGTTTTAAGTGCAAATATTACAAAGTATAGGGTCACAAGTGTAAATATATCAAGTTTACGTATTTTACTCTTTTAGTCCCTTTTAGATCTCACATTAATAAATCGAACCATCAGGTTTTGATGTTTACGAAACCACCTTACTTTTTTAATTAATCGACATATATTAATGTAACCCTAGTTTTATACTTCAATTACCATTTACATTATAAACCATTAGGACTTGATTACCCCAAGATTACACAACCCCTTGTGACTCCATCATCTATGTTGAGACATAACACACCAAGACAACACCACATGACCCATAACCAAAACCATATGAAACTCTTGTCTTTCCATTTTATATATGACATATTTAATTTAATGCACATGTTCTATTTTACTCTCATTATTTCTGAATATCAATAACATAAAATATGTAGGTGACTTGCATAAGGGGCCTAAAACAGATTCACATTGAAAGATAAATGCCCATTTTCATTCGACAAGTACAAGGTTAATCTTATGATTTTATGTGTTTCATGAACGTCATCTTATGCGACAAGTAATATTCATTATTTTATGTGTCAAGTTACGAATCAGTTCCATTCGATATTCATGAATTTCATTCTTTATTTTCATTTTATCATTTTGTATGAGCATGCATTCGAAAGGAAGTCTCACGACACAAACAAATAAGAAACAAAAGAAGGACATTGAAACAGATTCTAGATGATACCCTTTTGCGAGATGAGAACCAAAAACGATCACACCAAGGCTTTAAACCTCTCGACATCAGCAGCTTCCAAGGCCTATGACACCCACGCCAATAGCCTCTTGATGGTCCAATCCCACGTCCAATACTGATTCCCAGCAGTCTCCATTTTCGAGCCTGGATACCATGATAGCAGCCACCCCTTCGAACCATTAGCCCACCATTTAGCTTTTTCCCACGACCCTTTGATCCAGTTTGTGATCGAGAGAAAAAGGAGAAGGAGAAAAGTATATGCCGCCACTTTAGAATGAGGGATTTATGGTTTGATTTGGAATGAGTGATATGGAAGGTTAGAAAAACGCGGACATTGAAATAAATGGGAGGTAAGACCTCAATTAGGGGCGTGAATCAAGGGACTCAAAACAGAAAAGAATCACCTTCCAAAACTAGATAAATGGGCTTTTACATTTCCCTTGTCATGATTTGCAAAGTTGCATGCATACCGATGGCCCATAAACAAAACAACAAAAAAAAAAAAAAAAAACGTGTGATGCTTTAGACGCAAGACGTAAATCGGTCTCATATTTTAGGTTTGGTAATCATTTACAAGTTAGGTCAAAAATTTTATTTAATGAGCTTGGCGATTTACGTATTTTATAAATATTACATATGAGGGGTAAATTAGTCTTTTCATGCATTTTTGATTTTTAGGGTTTTACAACTCTTCCCCTCTAAAAGAAAATTTTCGTCCTCGAAATTGAAGTCGCAGAGGTACACAGAGAGAGACGCATTTGAGTTTAAGGCAGACGTAACAATCCATAGTTTCACATAGATCATACTGATTTCGGTTTCCAAAACGTACCAAACTTATACATAACAGATGTCGATGCGAATCTCGCAAAGAGGTACAGAATTCTAAACGAACATGAGGAGTGCCAAATAACGGATATAGGTCATATTCCATTCACGTACCAACCCCAGGCATTTCCCAAGACGTCGTATGATTTCAATAAGTTCAAATTATATGATCTCGGTATTATCACGTTGATCAGGCGTCATAATACTTGCATCACATAACGAGTCCTTATTGTCATCATATTCTGCCTCGGGTCATGTCAAACAACATAACCAATATCATAACAAAACAGATAGCATAAAGATAGCAAGTAACATACCAAAACAAACCAGATTCTCATACAAGCAGCATAAACTACATCAAACAACTTACTATATCATAATGAGAGAAGGCCACCAACTTGCTCGAAACGGTTCCTCATGACTCATTACTGACGATTCAAAAGAAAAGCTGAGATGTTACCAAAATGCCAAACGATAAAACTTCACAATTCAAACCGAGTTCTGAACGAATCAAAGAAAGCAATATCGATCAAAGTCACTTAGCAAAATATCAAACTGCCTCAAAATGCGTGACAAACAAATCGGAGTAGGGTCGTGCCCAATCATGTGAAATAGATTAATCTTCTCAGCATCTCAACGGTTGGACTGTTGACCACGATATGCCGAATCTTTGTAGTATTCTCCGCCTAAAGTACGCGGTCATAGTTCCTTTGCTCATACGTCTTCCAAGCGCCCACCGTTGAATCTTGTCTCCGCTCTTTGCACCTCGTTGATCCCCGGTTCCTTCAGCAGCATCTTGACGTCTCTGTCAGATCACGATCGGTTGGTTACGCTTCACCGAACCTCTCCGAAATTTTGCAGCAATGCGGGTCGGCACCATCATCTTCAGCTCTACGAGAAATCTCCATCTAACGATCGACAAACGGATGTGCGAAGACAAAATAAACAAACTCAAATGCAAAGAGAAGAAGGCCAAATCAGTGAAGACAAAAGAATATCAGAGTCAAATCTGAAAGAAAATCAAAAGGAATCGGAAGAGATCGCAATGATGGAAGCCTAATGTCTACCCACCTCACAGTCAATCCTAAGGTCAACAAGACGAAACCTTTTCTCTGAAACCATATTTGTAACACCCCAACCCGACAAGGGTAGAAGTGTCACATTGTGGTGTCATATCAGAACATACAAATAAGGTATTTACAAACGAAAACCTTAAAAATGAAGTATCAAATCATATAAACAATTGACTGACGAAGAAAATACAATATCCAAAATGAAATGAAATATCAAAAGAAAAACTCTTCAAAGTAAGTCCAAAAATAAGGTAACTAAGGTTGGTCCACTCAGATAATCCAACTCTCAGCCCATCAAAGCCCATCTTCAAACCTAAACCTGCCCGCAGAAAAGAAATGCGGCTGAGCTTAAAAAGCCCAGGAATGATATAACAAAACGAAAGCAAAATAAAAGCGGAAACAAAATGAAACAAAGGAAACTGATAACAAGGTCGCAGCAAAAGAGAACAATGAGTCAAAGAGGATCCTGCAGAACACAATTATACAGATATCCAACAAGAAATCTAACAAGGAGAACGAAGCAAAGCAAAGCATCGATGACATATATACATGCACATACAAACCAAGCGCATAAGTATGAAACATAAGCAAGCATAGCAGACGTCGATCCACACAACATATAATATGGCATGCAATCAATTCGAGAACTCGAAGACATACAAGTCAAGCAAGCGGAAGCAATTAATTAGTAAGTGAGCATGGCAATCACACAAGTTAAAAACCCTTAGTTGAAACACAACCAGTATCATAAAAGCGGAAGTACTACAGCAGTCAAAACATATGGCCCACACGTAAAAGTAAGAAATACAAGATGAGCATTATAATTAAATGAACTAGGGACATAGCAAGGCAATTAAACAAGTTAACAAGCCAGACATCATAAGTTGAACAAGCTGTAGCATAGACAGAAATGTAAACATGGCAGTCAACAACTAGCGATAAAGATACAACGGATAGTCATAGTCCATGAGATTAACTGAACAAAGTACACATAATAAAAGACAAAACTATCGACATACTAGCATGGTCACCAGACAAATCGAGGGTCACATAATAAAGGAGATCACATATCATCATATGACAACAGTAAGTCGATAACCATATGTTAATCTTATCATAGCAGGTAATCAAGAATCACATAAAATATGAATAACATAATCAAATCCAATAACATATAATAACCCTAAGACGTAAATGGAACGATAGTCAAGTAACGGAATGAGAGTGTGATGATCAAAGCAATGGAATATATATATCTTGGTAGTAAAGAGTCATATAAGGTACTGAGTAATGAACAATTTATACGAATATGGTGCGTTGGGGAATACAGAAGTACAGTATAGGTATATCAAAAGTGTAAGGGTTGTCAGAAATCTACCACGAGCCCGAAACATATCATATCATATCATATCATAAGTAACCATTGTATTCGGAGGGGTGACCTCGAAATACCATATATAATAGGAGGGAGACCTCAGAACCAATGGAGTAGCTAGCTCCCGAATGAAGACGCCGATTGACACCGACATCATTCACCATATAAATCATATCATATCAAATCATATCATGTTAAATCCACTAAAACATATCATATCTAGGATGCATCCATACCCAAACATATCATAGTGGCTAAATCATATACATATAGTGAGCTCATAATCATATCATATCATAATGGGGACGGTGTAACATCACTGTTACACAATGGAGTCATGCCATTAGTGCATCAATGACACGGTCATATTACCTTCATGACTAGGAACACATATTTGGCTCGGGTATCAAACTGATGGGTCAAAGCATAATCATATCATAAGGGTTCATATCAAAGGTTGAAGTCAACGTTCATATCATATTTCCATAACATAAGTTCATAATCAGATGGTTCATAATCATAAGGTTCATAATCAGAAGTTCATAATCATAACAAACGAATATCATAGCGAACAGAATCATATCAAAGGATTATGTCGGAATCATATCAAAAGGATCATAGCATAAGGAAATCATAGTAAAGGAATATCATAAGTGAAGTAAAGTCAAGGATCGAAAAGTTATGAGAAATCCCTACTAAAAAGGGATAGAATATCTGTACCTCAATCGGCAAGCAAAACAGAAAGTAAGGTCACACGATGAATCAATCCCAGCCGCCAGAACCTATGAATTTAGATAACGCTTATCAAAATCGGATTACTCGCGGTTAGATGGCTTTCCATTTTTAAAGGTGTTTCCACTTTTAGTAACCTTCCATTTTAGGTATTTCCTGTTTTAGGTAACTTTCTATTTGTATGTGTTTCCATATTAAGCAACTTTCCAAAAATAGGTGTTTCTATAATTAGTGACTTTCCAAAAATAGTAGGTTTCCGTATTTAGCAGCTTTATTCATAGATGATATAATCAAAGTCATATTAGGTTAAAATGACGAAAATAAGTATTATCATAGTTATTGGTCAATTATGACAAGTTTTGCAAGTTTAGGGTTTTAAGTGCAAATATTACAAAGTATAGGGTCACAAGTGTAAATATATCAAGTTTACGTATTTTACTCTTTTAGTCCCTTTTAGATCTCACATTAATAAATCGAACCATCAGGTTTTGATGTTTACGAAACCACCCCTTACTTTTAATTAATCGACATATATTAATGTAACCCTAGTTTTATACTTCAATTACCATTTACGTTATAAACCATTAGGACTTGATTACCCCAAGATTACACAACCCCTTGTGACTCCATCATCTATGTCGAGACATAACACACCAAGACAACACCACATGACCCATAACCAAAACCATATGAAACTCTTGTCTTTCCATTTTATATATGACATATTTAATTTAATGCACATGTTCTATTTTACTCATTATTTCTCAATATCAATAACATAAAATATGTAGGTGACTTGCATAAGGGGCCTAAAACAGATTCACATTGAAAGATAAATGCCCATTTTCATTCGACAAGTACAAGGTTAATCTTATGATTTTATGTGTTTCATGAACGTCATCTTATGCGACAAGTAATATTCATTATTTTATGTGTCAAGTTACGAATCAGTTCCATTCGATATTCATGAATTTCATTCTTTATTTTCATGTTATCATTTTGTATGAGCATGCATTCGAAAGGAAGTCTCACGACACAAACAAATAAGAAACAAAAGAAGGACATTGAAACAGATTCTAGATGATACCCTTTTTCGAGATGAGAACCAGAAACGATCACACCAAGGCTTTAAACCTCTCGACATCAGCAGCTTCCAAGGCCTATGACACCCACGACAACAGCCTCTTGATGGTCCAATCCCACGCCCATATCGATTCCCGCAGTCTATTTTCGAGCTGGATACCATGTTAGCGCCACCCTTCAACCAGAACCCACCATTTAGCTTTTTCCCACGACCCTTTGATCCAGTTTGTGATCGAGAGAAAAAGGAGAAGGAGAAAAGTATATGCCGCCACTTTAGAATGAGGGATTTACGGTTTGATTTGGAATGAGTGATATGGAAGGTTAGAAAAAAAAAAACGTGACATTGAAATAAATGGGGAGGTAAGGCCTCAATTAGGGGCGTGAATCAAGGGACTCAAAACAGAAAAGAATCACCTTCCAAAACTAGATAAATGGGCTTTTACATTTCCCTTGTCATGATTTGCAAAGTTGCATGCATACTGATTTGGCCCATGTAAACAAAACAACAAACAAAACAAAATAAAAAAAAACGTGTGATGCTTTAGACGCAAGACGTAAATCGGTCTCATATTTTAGGTTTGGTAATCATTTACAAGTTAGGTCAAAAAAATTTATTTAATGAGCTTGGCGCATTTTACGTATTTTATAAATATTACATATGACGGGTAAATTAGTCTTTTCACGCATTTTAGATTTTTAGGGTTTTACAACTTATGAGTAAAACTTTAGTCTTAATAAAGCGTCTCATGGATATGAATTATATGACTAGCACAAAAACCCTTTACCATTCAAATTCCACCCAAAAAATATGAGGTTCGCCCATAGATATCTTTTGAAATAAAGCATTCACATTATAATGCTTATGAATGTACCAGTAGTATATAGATTTTAGAACTTGTTTTTGTGATGCATCCTGAGATTGCTAGTCAGACAATATTCATGTAGTTAGGATTAACTAAATGATAAAAGGCATTAGGATAACCTTTGTTTGAAACCTGTAAATATAATTACATCGGCCACATCGGTTTAGTAATTCCCCCACACCCCTGCGATGTACTCGTCTTTAGTACATGATACCCCTAGTTAACCCCTCAGATCCTATCTTTCTGTGGTTCTCGTTGATAACGCTACACACGCCGCTCGGGGTCAAAGGAAACTTCCTTTTCGTCGAGCAAGTTTTTCAACACCCTAGGCATGAACCTAATCGTTGTAGTGTAGTATTAGGGTAAGCCACAGGTATTGATATCGTTCTCTAGGGAATAGGAATGATAGTGAGAAGTTACTTATGGTTGGGGTTGAGGAAGATTGTTTTGTATTTTTATATTTTATGAAATGGAAAGGTACTAATCTCGGTTTGAATTGGGGGTTGGTATTGTTACCGATTACTCTACTTATCTAATTATCTAATCTAAGGTGTATGTAGTCGATGTCTAATTATTGTGTGCTCGTATGATAGTTTAAAGATGTGTTTACTTAGGTTTTACTTCTCCTTAATTATCTCCTATTGGTGGTTGAATTGTCACGTCCTCATTCCTAGTTGCGTTGTGTGTCTAAGGTTGTAGGGTATGCGTTTCTCCCTAACTCTTTGAGCTTACCAAAGGGTCTCGTCTACAAAACCCACTAGGGATAATAAACTCTTACTCTAAAACATTCTTTGGATGGTTTAGCTTACAACTACTCTAGGAGTCATATTCTAAGGTTCACAAAGATTTAATCAAGCATTAAGTACACAACGAATGACCTATGGCATTACTAAATCATTAATCAACTAAGATAAGAGACAACCAATCAATATTCAATAATTAAGTTTCATATTCCCTAAGCAAACACACAAGTAAATTAGCCGGACGTGGAGAACATGCAAGCATACACACAAATAATCAAAGACATAATGGTATTAATGAAGTAAAACACTTATCTTGGTGGGGAACCCAAAATACATGACAAGACAGCTTTGGTCTGTTTAGGTTTTACTCCAAAAGACTACACACCAAATACTGAAAAATTCGGATTCTATATATAATATTACATATGCGACGGCGTGACCTTATGTTTTGTGACGCCGCCGTGTCGCCATTAGGGTTTCGCCTTGGCCACGTTAGACTTGGCGACGGCGCACCTTATGCTTGTGACGCCCGATTGCATCTAGGCCGCCCGAAGTTGCGACGACCTACTCTTTTATAACTGACGCCGCCACTTGAAAATAGGGAGCTTCGTTCCGCCACAAACATCCTCCGACGGCATCGCAATTAACACCGACGCCACCTTATGTTTTCAGCCTTGAGTGTCTCGATTCTTGACTTTGGCCATTTTCTTCGTATATTCGCGCCTTTTCGCCCAAATAAGTGCCATTCCAGCATTTTGCCTTCAAGAGACCTAAAAGTGAAAAAGAACGATATTAAGCAATAACGGATACAAAGTGATCAAATAAGGGCTTAAACGACCCCTCAAAAGGTATCTTTAAAACCTTATCAAATACCTCTACACTTGGTATTTGCTTGTCCTCAAGCAAATGTGCTTTTAGCCAATTAATTTATAAGTTGGGGTCATGAAGCATTGTTCAAAACGTCCACAACACATATAAGCCCCAAAAAGTCATAACAAGCACGAATTCACATACTAGCACCTCACATGGGGTGTTTGGATACTCACATCTCTCTCGGTGTATATGAAATATAACAAATTGGAAATGGAAGATAAACACTCATTAACCGTTCCTAGTACATAGATTACCATAGGCTTGAGAATAGATCAAACCTCCATCGCTTTGGCGTAAGCACCTAGGAAAGACTATCAAAGAGGTCTTTAAAGGGTTGTAATGTTAGGCTTACGGTAGGGAAACAAAGGGTTTGGTGGGATAGGCTATATAGTGGTGGCAAGTCAAAAATCTCTTATGTTACAAGCATATACTAAGAATGGCGTTGCTAAGCCAAGACTCGACACTCTAAACTCTAGCTAAACCAAATAAACAAACATAAATTGAAAGCTAGATGTAGGATGGTAGCCCGTGATGTTTTTTCATACACTCTATTTTTCTTTTCTCTTTTTTTTCGATTTTTTTTTCATACACTTTTACTCTACCATCCTCTATGGTAATATCAAAATGATAGGGATTTATAGGCACATCCCTACACTTGAGTTTTTATTACTCTAATACTAATTTGACCTGAATTGAAATGATCAAAACACTTGGGGTACATTATTACGAAACAGGGAATTTGAATTTAACGCTCTCACCCGCATTTCATAAACTTTAACTTTTCCCATGAATCCCAGTCGCCCCAAACTGCGGTACAAAGGATATGACTCGACTTAGCAACTTATGCAAGAAACAAGATAATTGAACTAAGGGTTTAGTGTGATAACAATAATGCACTAAAAGTGAGTGCATACAAGGTAGGTTAAGGCGATTTGGGTGTATATTTGGGGGTGGGGTGTAAACAATGCTCTTCATTGATATTCCGAAAAACCAAACATCACGAGAACCGCTAAAAGGATAGGCTGTGAGGGGTTAACTAGGGTATCGTGTACTAAAGATGAGTACAACGCAAAGGGTGTGGGGAATTACTCAACCGATGTGGAAGAAATAATTATATTTGTATCGAACAAGGGTTATTCTAATGCCTCTTATCATTTAGTTATTCCTAACTACACAAGTGTAGTCTTACTAGCTATCTCGGAATGCATCACAAAACAAGTTCTAGAATCTAATATACTACCGTTCACACTCTAAGCATTAAAGATGAATGCTTTTAATTCCTATTAATCTAAGGGCGATCCTCACATTTTGGGTGGAATTTAGGTGGTAAAGGGTTTTTGTGCTAGTCATGCAACTTCCTATCCGTGAGACGCTTTTGTTAAGACTAATGGCCCACTCCTATATGTCATGAAAAATTTTAAATTTGGTGCCAAAATTACCCTAACCGACATTTTCTCATGGTTTATTACACAAATACAATTGGACAAAGCAAATAATCAAGGATAAGCATAGTTTCAAAGTTCCCGCTTTATTTTCCCTCCTTACACTTAAACTGAACATTGTCCCCAATGTTCCCGAAAGTATCAAAGTTATGATAATGGAAGGTAATTAAAAACGAAAGAAACTAGTACTCCTCGGATTAGCTCGGTAGGATCTGTGTGAAGTAGTGGTTAAATCCTTTCCAAGAAGAATTTATGCGTGAAAAGCTCCTTCCAATCTTATGTACCTTCTTCTTGATAAATTAAACCTGCACACTTGAAGAAAACAAACGAAACCTTCAGAAATCACGCATAATATATATAAGACTCGATTTAAACTAGGATATAATGCTTGTGGAATGGATGTTTATTGAACTGAAAATTAAGACCGAAAATTCCAAAAATTTATAAGTAGCTCAAAAACGAGAAAAGTAATCTGTTGTTTACTCCCTCCTAACGCCAGTTATGATCCCGGACACAAAGTTATCCCGACAAAACGCTTCTACGATTTTCTCGAAAAATTTGGAAAATTTACATCTTTAGAATCTGAAAAAATTTCTGCAAAACATCCATTATGACTCGATACAAGCATTTGACTCGAACAAACACACAAATATATCTTTTAATGAATTGTTATTCTCATGTTTACGTTTTCTTGAAAACGTGTGTAATCCTCCCTACACTTATCCCTTATGTAAAATACCTTTATATGCAATTAAGACGAGGTTAAAAACAAAATAAAGCATTTTTACAAAATTAAATATGAGAATAAACAATCAATAAAAGATATATGACACTAACAAGCAAATAATTAAGCATGGGTTGCCTCACTAAGCCGCTTTTCTTTATTTAAGAGTCTTGTAGCTAGAATCGTAGTCGTGTCTTCTACGTTACTTCATTACCGCCACCTTCTTCCTTCGCTCTCTTCATCGAAGGGGTGTAGACGTTGTATGCTTACAAGGGATTCCTGCCAACGTTATCTATTATGGTGACGGTTTTATTTTTTAAATTGGTTTCCTTTATCTGGAAAGGTCCAAACCATCTTAGTTTGTTTATACCTCGTAATGCCCTTATCCGTGATTTGTATAAAAGTACTTTTTCTCCTTTTAGAAATTCGTAGGGTTCCTTTTGTGTCTTAGGTATCAAGTGGGATTATTTCCTAACTTTGTCGTGTTTCCACAACGTTGCATACAACCTTGAACCATAAAGTTCCTAAGCCCTTTTTCCCAGTCATTCATCTTCTTCTTAACACTATTGCTAGGGGCTTTTCGATTTCCACCCGTAATCATTTCCATGATCTTAAGAGGATACCTTGGGATGATGGGTATCCTAGCGCACTTTTTCCTTTGAGTATCATGATGCCCTCTCCGCATTTGATGGTTGCCTTGGCGGTGGCCGAAAATGGTGTCCCAAGAATGAGAGGCACGCTTATCTTCCCTCAACATCAATGATCACGAAATCCACCGATAAACGAGATATTAGCCACCTCTATTAAAACATCCACCGCGATTCCTATGGGGTAGACATAGGTGTGATTAGCTAAGGAAAGTCTAAGATATGTCTTGGTTGGTTTCTCCTTAGTTAACTTATTATAGATTGATAATGGCATTATGTTCACACTCCCGATCACTAAGGCATTTATATTTTCAATATCACCTATGCTACATGGTATCACGAAATTCCCTGTGGTGTCTCTGTTTTCTTGTTAATGGTTTTTTATGACCAACTCATACAGGGGTCTCATAGGCAAGGCCACTCTTCTTTCCATTTTTTTCAAGGGCCTCCTTAAGAACTTCATTGTACTTAAAGTTGTTTACTTGGTTTGGTATGTTTTTGTTAATTTCGGCTTAAGGTAGTACTCAATGGTCTCAGCTCATCATTAGGTACAGCTCTCCTTCTTGCTTTCCTCAGCCTCATCTCAACCCTTGTATCCTCAGCATAATGGAACGGCGCTAACAAAACGGTGGGAGGACAATCTTGCTTCTTACTAGTACCATGGAACTTTTGTTTGGTATATTCAATTACCAAATTCATCATTTCCGCATATTTTCGCTTGCATTTCCTCTCTCTGCTTATAAACCTCCTCTTCAAATTTGGCTAATCTCTCAAGATGAGCTGCCATGTACTCCTCATCTGCCTTGAAGCTCGAAAGTGGTACAGAAGTAGAACGGAAGTTCTTCGAATTTGGGTTTTGCTCACGACTTGGGGATTCCAAAAGGTGTGGGGGTGTTGGTTGAATTGGCGGATTTGATAGCTTCTCGAGGAATTGTACGACTCTTCTTTGCCTTTCCATAAGATAATCAATCCCTCTCTCAATGGCACTCAATTGCTCCTCGAGGTGTCGAAGATTCAAAAGGAGTTGATATGGCATTAACTACCTTAACCGGAGTTTCAGGAGATTCATTCCAATTCGAGTTTTGATCAAGCAAGCTCTCTATAATATCCCAAGATTTCTCACGATTAAAGTCACTGAGCCTTCCACCGGCAGCTCGATCAATGGATCGTCAAGTGATGAAATCGGTATGGTCATAAAAGATTTGGATTTGAAGCCAAAGATCAATGCCATGATGGGGAAGTCTATAGAGTAGGTCCTTAAATCTAGTCCATGCTTTGTAGAGAGATTCACCTTGAGTTGTTGGAACGTCAGATGTCTCACTTAAGTTTAGTGGTTCTCCCCGTGGGAAAAATTGAGCAAGGAAGCGAGAGGAGATCATCCCATCTTGAGATGGAGCCAGCGGAAGTCGCCAAGCCAATTACTAGCTTGGTCCCGTAGAGAGAGAATTGGAAGAGACGCAGCGCCGTGGTCCGAAAGTATATCAATCGATGGAATCGACATTTTGAGGAAATCCTCGATGCTGATTTGGATCTTCGGAATGAAGTCCGTGGAATACACATCCGCTTTGCACCAACCGATGGTGTCGGATCGAAGAACCGTAGTTTGGGCTTGGTCGGGAAGCTCAATGGTGTTCCTATAGCCTAAGTGGCTTGGTATCGAGTATTCACCAAGAGTACGGCCTCTTGGCGGGTCATTTGGTGGTGGGTTGATGAGTGGTGGTTGGTTATCACCTTTCATGATGAAAAGTGATGGGATTACAAACAGGGTTCACGGAAAGGGATAGACTAAGAGAAAGCTAAAATGAGAAAAAATTTACTTGATAGGAATCAAGTAAAGAAACCTAAACGAGGTGGACTACTAACTAGCTATTCTATTCCCCGCAGCGGGCCAAAACTTGATAACACTACACGCGTCGTTCGGGGTCAAAGGAACTTCCTTTTCGTCGAGCAAGTTTTTTAACACCCTAGGCAGTGAACCTAATCGTTGTAGTGTAGTATTAGGGTAAGACACATGTATTGATATCGTTCTCTAGGGGAATAGGAATGCTAGTGAGAAGTTACTACACTAAGGTTGGTGTTGAGGAAGATTGTTTTTGTATTTTTATATTTTTATGAAATGGAAAGGTACTAATCTCTGGGTTTGAATTGGGGGTTGGTATTTATACCGATTACTCTACTTATCTAATTATCTAATCTAAGGTGTATGTAGTCGATGTCTAATTATTGTGTGCTCGTATGATAGTTTAAAGATGTGTTTACTTAGGTTTTACTACTCTTTAATTATCTCCTATTGGTGGTTGAATTGTCACCCTCATTCCTAGTTTGCTTGTGTGTCTAAGGTTGTAGGGTATGCTTCTCCTAACTCTTTGAACATACCGAAGGGTCTCGTCTACAAAACCCACTAGGGATAATAAACTCTTACTCTAAAGCACTCTTTGGATGGTTTAGCTTAAAACTACTCTAGGAGTCATATTCTAAGGTTCACAAAGATTTAATCAAGCATTAAATACACAAAGAATGACCTATCGCATTACTAGATCATTAATCAACTAAGATAAGAGACAACCAATCAATATTCAATAATTAAGTTTCATATTCCTAAGCAAACACACAAGTAAATTAGCCGGACGTGGAGAACATGCAAGCATACACACAAATAATCAAAGACATAATTGTATTAATGAAGTAAAACACTTATCTTGGTGTAAGATAGGGTTTGGAACCCTAAAATACTGTACAAGACAGCCTTGGTTTGGTTTAGGTTTTTACTCCAAAAGACTACACACCAAATACTGAAAAATTCGGATTCTATATATAATATTACATATGTGACGGCGCCACCTTATTTGTGACGCCGGCTGCACGCCATTAGGGTTTCGTCTTGGCCACGTTAGACTTGCGACGACGTCACCTTATGCTTGTGACGCCATCCTCTTCAACTTTCGACGCCTCGATTGCATCTAGGCCGCCCTGAGTTGCGACGCATACTCTTTATAACTTGACGTTGTCACTTGAAAATAGGAGTTTTGGCTTCTGTCCCGTCACAAAATCCTCCGACGGCGCCGCATTAACACCCGACGCCGCCACCTTATGTTTTCGCAGCTTTGAGTTTCTCGATTCTGACTTTGGCCATTTTCTTCGTATATTCGCGCCTTTTCATCCAAATAAGTGCCATTCCAGCATTTTGCCTTCAAGAGACCTAAAAAGTGAAAAGGAACGATATTAAGCAATAACAGATACACAAGTGATCAAATAAGGGCTTAAACGACCCCTCAAAAAGGTACCTTTTAAAACCTTATCACTCGTGATGTTTCGGTTTCTTATAAAGAGCATTCTTTACGATCCACCCCCAAATATTACACCCAAATCGCCTTAGCCCTTCTTGCATGCACTCACCTTTAGTGCATTATTGTAACTTATGTTAAACCCTTATTTGCATGGTTGCTAAGTCGAGTCATATTCTTTGTACACAGTTTTGAGACGATTGGGACTCATGGGTTAAGTAGTATATGTGTGTGTGTGTGTGTGTGTGTGTATAATAAGTTCGATTTTTCAGTTTTTCCACAGCCATGGTTTGTAAACTTATAACATCCTAGTTATGAATATATTTGTTAGACTATGTGTATTAGGACGTGTTATACATGTCTACTCACGCGTCCTCGTTTATAAACCAACCCTCAATGCATGTGTCTTCCATGGCCAAAAGGGAGAAGTCGGTCTGTGGAATGACCAGCTTGTGAACTTGGTTGTTGTGTGTATGTGAGTTGTGATGCTGGTTTATGTGGAATATATTTGTGTACAAGTATGGTATGTTTCAAGGTGATGTTGGTTGTCTTATTAGACATTGATGAGTGTAGTGAAAATACTCTTTGCATGTGGTGATGTCGCATAGTCTCATGTATCTTATAAAATATATCTTTTATAATCTTCTGCTCGATCTTCATCGACACCTCCATCTTCAATTCCAACAACAATTACTTTTGTCAAATATACCCAATGAAAAAAAATTCAAATAGTGAGGAAAATAAAGAGTATCAAAGAAAGTTCACGGGGGCAAATATGTAAATAACAAAGAACAAATGTACTTTAGATTCATGTTAGTTAAACTAAAGCCCATGCATGTTTTTCGACACATTCATTACTGATCGATACAAACTTTACTTTTCTGTTCTAAATTATCCCATCATACATATTCAAATAATTGGAGTTATAATCGACTTGCCATTAAGCTTTTTGAGGTATGATTTACTTGGTTTCGATTATGCTTTAAGGTTAATTGTTTATTGAGAGTGTGCTTTTTGGTTCAGATCAAATCATTAAGATTAGTGCTTCAATTGTTTTATTGGCTTAGTAGCTTATATTATTGCTAAATAATCACCTTTTTGTGCTCTTTTGTAGAAAAGCAATAAGCTTCGAGTGTTTAGGTTGTTTTCTTGGTTTATTACCTTTTTTGGATTGTTCAACTGGCTTTATTTTAATTCTCTGAGCACCTTTTTTTTTAATAGAAGCAATAAGCTTTTAGACGGCTTGGGATGTTCCATTGGCTTATTAAATGCTAAAAAGAGACTTTTTTTTTCCTGGTTCTTCTATAAAAGCAATAAGCTATTTGAGTGTTTGGATTGTTCGGTTGGCTTATTTCAATGCTTTGTAAGCACTTTATTGTGTATTAGTTTTAAAATTTTTGAGTGATGGGATCATGTAATTACATATGGTTTTGCATTTATAAATTAATCTCTACATATTGTTGTTTGGATAAATTTCGTGTGATCGATTCCCTCGCTTATCTTCCAAATATCCGTGGTTGATTGCCCAGAACATACAAGACGCACGAAAGCAAACGAGTTCTTCTTTGCACCATACAAAACGAGTTGCCACATTATCATGTCGAATCCCTGAGTTGCTTGGGAATCCGGGATTTTTTCATGACTGGGTGATTCTTTCCAACCATCCATACAACAATATATGGTCTCTTTGGAACCATGTGACTTCTAAGATCATAAGTCTCCCCACCTTGGTTTTGGAAGATGGCGAGTCGTATGAGTCTATCCGCCAGTGTTGTTTGTCATCCCCTCCTGATGATCCAAGCTCAATTCTTTTGTTAACAAGAACCAATAAGTCTACCTTCTTATTTTGTCCGGTAGATAGTAAACGGGAGGATTTTAGATGGACCGAAATGTCGTATACCCAGCAGCTGAAGAGACTAACTTCAAACGGTAAATTAGTACATAGTCTAACTTGTTGCAATGGCAAAGTATATGTCCTAAGTACCGATGGTACTTTTGCTCATTTGGTCATATATCTTGACATTGTTGTTAAGTACAATGAAGTTGTGATAAATCTTATGCTATTCAGCACTTGCCCTTCTGACCTTGATTGTTGTGGAGGAGACATTCAGTATTTGAAAGGGTCTTCTACCGAACTGTTCTACATTGAAATAGGTTTTGATGAGGAAACTAATAATATAGAGAAAAAACCTGTTAATGTGTATCTTTATAAATCCGACATGACTTGTATAAATTGGGAAGAAAGGGAATGCCTCAAAGACTGGGACGTATCTCATATTGATATTAGTATTCCAGTATGCGATGATCCGAAGACTCTCGAGTAGTGAAGACTCAAACACGGAGAGTTGTCTTCACTACTCGACTGCTCACCAGGACATGATTAGTGAAATTGAGCAAAAATATGATTCCAAAAAGTTGGACATGAGTTGTGAAGTATGGAAAGTAATGGATGACCTCAAAGACGCTTATTTTTTTATGGATGTTGCGCGTGACCTGGTTTCTTATAGCCCTGTAGTTGCCTCAGAGTTAGAATGTTTTATACACATTCGTGGTGAAATGGGCAAAACAATATACTCATACAATGTCAAAGATAACACAATCTCCCTATCTTCTATACCCTCTCCTATGCTGCCGACAAGTTATGTGTCAATGTGGGAATGCAGGTATCATCGCCTTTCAATTAATTTGTGTTTGTTTAATCATATGTGTTTGTTTATGGCTCTCTTTTATGCATAATTATACCTTTTCAATGTCCCATTTTTGTCAGTTTATTTTCATTTTGGGTACATTTGAGTGATTAAAAGATGTTGTCGGTCTTGTAAGCGGTATCATAGTATTTTCATATATGTTTTCAAAAAAGTTATAAAGATAACATCTTGTTTACATATATTCAACATTAATTGTATACAAATGATCATTTTTGAAACTCCATTCAGTTATTGGGGGGGTTTTGTTTACAAAATGACCCAAATGGGACACAAGCTATCTTTAAATGACTCGTATGTACATAAAAAAGGTGCGATGACTACAACGGATTTATGAAACGGCATGATGGTATTACTGTGGAAAAAATATATATATTATATTATAGGGAAGTTATTTCTTAAAATCCTATATATGTAGGTTAAAAGATGATCACGGAGAAGCCAAATGCATTGTTGATTATAAAGAAGAGATTGGGAACAACAATCAGATATTCTTAAGATCAGGTATAGATAATGGGGTTGAATATAAAAATTCACACCTCCTCAATATTCCGTTTGATCTTTTGGAGATGATTATGGAGCTTTGCGTTGGTGTGGAATACATGAACTTTCGTGCTACATGCAAACAATGTCTTTTAGCAGCACCTTTGATCAAATGGAGTAACAAAACATCATTATGAGATTACAAACGCATTCACCTGTTTCACCTTGGCTAATGGTGGTAGACAGAAAAAGAGGCATTACCACTTTCACAGATCCTATGTCGGGTGACAACTATTTTCTGAAAAACTCCAAAGTATTACTTAGTGAGAATGACAGAATATGTTATTCAAGGTTTGGTTGGGTATTGTTTTGGAAGAGAGATTTCAATTGCTTAGTTTTCTTTAACCCTTTCACAGATGACCGCCGGAAGCTTCCAGAAACGGAACATGATTTAGAAAGCTTATGCTTTTCGGCACCACCAACTTCCCTTGATTGTATGGTTGTTGGATTTACAACAACCCACGTTTACCTCCACTTTGTGAATCAGAAACGGACGTGGCGTGCACTTCGTCTTGACACTGATCCACATGCGATTTGTTATTCAGCTTTTTATGGTCGAGATCTTTTTGTCTTTTGTGAACAAGAAGTTATTGTTATAAATAATTTAGGCAAAAAAGATTGCTCTGGAGAAGTTGTTGAAGCCGAAGCTCCTAAAGGTTGTTGTAAATCCCCGATGCAATATTTCATAACGAATTGTGATCAACATCGTTTACTAGTTAGTGTTGGCGAGTATGGAGAAGCTGTTGAGGTATTCAATCGCAATGAGTCTAAACAATTTGGGAAAAATAGATAGTGTAGGTAAGCACACGATCTATATTTGTGGCACAACATGTTTATGTATTGAAGCAAAAGCACCGAAAATGGAGAATAAGATTTTCCACGACTACATACCAAGAACAGGAGGGCTGTGTTTTATTCACTTGACACATGCAGGTACCACACGTTTGATGCCCAAAACTCTCAAGAAGAACATCTAGAGGATTTCTTTGGAACCACACATCATCTCTCCCATAACGTTTGGATTGAACCAAGTTGGTCCTAATCGACACAATCATCATGTTATTAACATTATGGGACATGTTAAAAATGTTGCATTTTATTTATTTATTCATGTTTGGCGATAGCACAAGTAACTTCAGCCTCTACAAGGGTTATGGGTTGCTCCAAGTAATTTCCATATAGACATTGCATTTGTTAAGCACGTACAAAAATTTGTTGTCTCGTCTGATTTAATATTACTCATCTGATGCTTCTAAATGAAAAGAAATAGTGAAGATTATTTATACTTTTTTAGAACAACAAAAATTCTATTGAAGAAAAAGAACTTGAACTTGAAGAAGGACTAACAAAACGAACCACCATGAGCCGCAATTCAAATAAACGCTAGTTATAAGATAAATCGGCGAATATATCAAAGCCTTCGTGCCGATTTAGTCGAACACCTTTCACCTAAAATTTAATCCAACATTCTTTTTCATTTCTTTTAGGCGTGATGTTTTTAACTTTTAATGTAATATTTTTAATTGTTAATGTAAGTTTAATTTAGTTTGTATTTAAATTTGTTAAAAAATGGGTTTGGTGGTGATCATTATACCTGTTTTGTGATGGGTTTGATGATATGCTTAATGACGATGTGACGCTGACGTGGAAGTGGCGAGTTCGGTGACCTTACTTCTAGTTTAATGGATCCCTCTTGGCTAATATGTGTAATTGTTTTTTCTATTGTATGTGCTGATTTTGTAGAATTTATGACTGTTATGGATACTACTTGCTTTGCTATGATGATTTGGTTACATGGTAAGTCATAATTTTGGTCTGCTTGGTTGCATGTAATGCGATTGTGTTTTGTAGCCTAATTAAGTTTGATTTTGTTGATTGTTGTTTAAAATGTAATTAGTGTGTTGTCATTTTGAAAAGCTTATGGCTAATGTGTATAATTGTGTTTGCTATTGCATGTTGTGCTTTTGCAAAGTTTATGGCTTGTTCATTGCTATATTAGGTTAAGAATCAATTGTGTAAATTGTTTTACACAAAAGATATTGCAAGCACTTGTATATATACTAGTCATACTCATTACGTAAAGAGTTTTACATAATTATAGTATACTAGCAGGGTACCCGCGCGATGCGGCGGCGGGTACCCTGTGACTATATTTGCGACGAGCATGTGTTTAATATCCAAATAAACATAAGGTCCAAGCGAAAAAAAGGAATATCAATAGCATCTTTGAAACATAAGGTCCAAATGAGCGCCTAGCGACAACGATATCTAGTTTTCGACAAAATTTCGATCACAAATGATTTTCAATCGATAAACTTTATTTTCAGCACTCGAGAATCATTTTTGATGAACTTTTCTTCTCGATGGCATTTTTTCGATGAACGCTTTTTGTGCACATGGTACCGTGTATAGTAGCAACGACGAATATTTACCGATATACAACTTCCGCGAGATGTTATGTTTTCTAGTTTTCCATATCAGTAGAAATTGAAAACCCTCTCTTAAGCATTTGGTGTCTAGTTTCTTCCAACATAGTACGTAACATACACTTTCATTTTTTAATTTTTATTTTCTTGCAAAGATGATGTAAGTCATTTGTTTATGTATTTTAAATTTCAAATCTGGAACGGGCTCAATGCTTCATGATCAATATATGATTCAATTATTTACCATGGTAACATAAAATAGATTTCAACTTTTTCGAGACTCACAAAGTCTTACTCCCTCCGTCATTAAATAAGTGTCCACTATTGACTTTTTAAGTCTTCATTTTTTAACTTTGACATTAAATTATTTTATTTGTGTTATGTAATACTTGATGTAAAATATATTAATAGATTTGGTTTTAAATGTATTTTTATTAGTATAATTTTCATTATGTATTACATAACACAAATGAAATAATTTAAGGTTTAAGTTGAAAAGAAAATACTTTAAAAATCAATACTGGACATTTAAGTACGGAGGGAATATTTATCTTTTTGTTAATTTTCTCGAGACACCAAGTTGCCATATATCATTTATCTTATTGCTAGTTTTTTAAGTTTCAAGTTTTCTCAAACTTTGACGTCTATATTATGAGCCATTAAACTGCCCGTTATCACGTGACCCAAAATAACATTATCGCTTTCAATCACAAATTGATTATAAGCTATTTGACAGAATGATCAGCCCCAAACACCATAAAAAATTACTATAATCTTTTACAGTTTACCTCGGCAGTCGTCTTGGACTTTTGGTTACAAACTTCATTTTCAAATACCATCCGGTTTTTAAACCTGTCAAATACAACTAAGTATTTATATCAAATTTTAATATTTCGCATAACATAAATTTTGAGCAACACAATATTCCAACTACTTTCACATGTTAAACAATTTATGCAACAAATCTATTAACAAATTTACTCAACATATTTTTCACATATTACAAATTTTACCAATTTCTAAGCTTCATTTTCTAAAGTCTAAACTTCAGTTGTAGCAGTCGCCATGAGCTCATGGCTACAAACTTAGTTGCAATTTGCCATGCCAAAATGTGACTCACTTTCTTATAGTACTATTTTGTATCCTCAATCCCAAACAATGCATTATCTATTCACCAATAAGCCGTGGTTTTAAACGTCAAATATCTTGGCCTCATATTTGATGAAAAAATAAAAATAATTATTTATTTTAGTTGGTAAGCAACCAACTAAAAACAACACTTTTTATCTTACGAAACCAACTTAAAATAATCAAATGTTTAAACAAAACTCAATCTCCAAATGCCTTAAAAAAATACATGGATTTTTCCATCGGTGCCATAAAACCTATAAACAAACCAAGATCTTGAAAGATATTAACCACTAAATTCACCTCGGACAACAAAAACTACAAATAATACCCGCTACCATTGAGACCACAAACAAACAACTAACAATTGTCTCAATACATTTAAGGTCAATACAACAACCCTAAACACCAACCACAAATACTCGATCTACCACCAAAACCACCGAATCTACCACCAACACCACATATAACTGAAACCACCAAAAGTAATGGTTCCGGCGTATTGTGTGTAACAATTCGCATTTTCAAGATTTCTACCAATTCTCAAATTTTTACTATTCATCTCGAAAAATTACTATTCACTTTTACTATTCACTTTCACTATTTATCCCTTAAAATTTTTATTTCACATTCTCGTAAGTTAAATTATTTTAGTAATATCCCGAGAGTTTGACAATCGTTAGATCATCTTCGCAAAAGTTATTAAGAAAACACCGCTTTAAGTTTCGTTTTGGTCGGAACACCATTTAAACATCCTGCAAGATAACGAAAATCAACTCTAAAAATTTTCCTCACATCAGATTAATTTTTAGATCACTCATAATCAATTAGAGAATTTTTAAGATTTTATTTTAAATGTTACCAAATAAACCCTGAGCCGTACGAGACTAAACTTACGTTTTAAACAATTCTACTTAGACCCAGGCTTAACCATTCTCTGACTGTTTTCTAAGATGTTTTGACACTTTTTGGAAAAGTCAAACATATTTCCCTCCTCCTTTGACCATAAAGAAATTAACCTTGTAATGCTCCACATTTTTCTTAAATCGCTAACTTTTAGACTTCACGATAACCGTTAAGTTATCCCACGTATGACGAAAACACATTTTGACATCTCATATCACTTTTAGACTAATTTTAGTCTACTCTAAATAAATTCACGGTCATTTCCTGAAATCTCTCATTTTTTTTCGATAAAGCGCAATTACGCGCTTTTTGACCCGTGTTTCCACTAAGCTTTAAGTGGCACCCAATGAGACTTCTCACCCATTTTATATTTTTAGATGGAGTATAATGATGAGTTTCATCATTCCTACAAGTTTCGTATTTTTAACGATACCCGATTTTATGTTTTATGGCTTAACAACTTACGGTTGGCATTTAACGGAACCAAATCATGCTCTAAATAATACCAAGACTATCCACCTAAGTCATCTTATCTTCATATGGCCGACTTAAGGGAGGGGGAGTCATCATCTTGGTGGCTTAATCCTAACCATGCTTCATTTAGATCATTATATGTGTCCTAACTTAACCATGGTTAACATTTAACCCAATATATGGTTAACCAAACTTACCCTCTAATGAGTGCTAAAACACACATCATTTTATATCAAAAAATATGCTAAATCGGACTAATAACCATGAAATATGTCAAATTATATTGCAAAAATGTTGTATATGTGTTATTATGTCTTGCAGGTACGAGGGTTTGAAAACAAAGCAAAAACGCAAGATTTTCGGATGAGTTTCATTTATATTTCCATGTTTTTCGTCTAAAAGAAGTCATAAAGATTACCCAAGCACACAATTGGAAAGATC